>VXBA01001198.1:76203-88877 GCA_013399895.1 Serilophus lunatus
TAGCAAAATGGTGGTTCCTGCCAAAATTGCGAGCCTGCCGCTTCCCGGCACCATGTTTTTAACCAGCCGTGGGCTGGCTGCCGCCTCTCCAGGGCATCTGCTGTCCACAGGAACCCTCAAAAGGGGTCACCGAGGCTGACCGGGACCACAGGAGCTGCCTAGAGCAGCCTCTGCACCCACACTGCCGCACGAGGGCCACTCCTGGGGCCGCTGGAATTGCGGGACCCCTTGCTGGGCTCCCTCGTGGTGGTGCGGGGGGCTGGCGCGGCCACCGGGGCACTTTTGACATTACTGCCCCACGGCCACAGGCACTGGGGCACCGCCAGCAAAGAACAACCAGCAGATGTCCGTGCCTGCCACTTCCAGAGCCCACTGCAGACACCCAGGGATTGGGCAGCCGCCGCCTGGAACAGTGCAGCAACTTTCCCTGGCGCTGGGACCACGCCGGCAAGGGACTTGAACCCACAGCAGCGTGGCCGCCACGAATCACCACCGGGGAAGCATGAGTGCAAAAGCAGCAGCAGCCAGCCGGAGCTGGGCTCCACTCCGTGGAAAACCAGGAAAACTGTCCGACCCTGCGCAGCGCCATGTCTGCCAGGACCTGCCGCTGGGGCAGCGACCAATGCCTGCAGCCAGCTGCCTCCGGCTGGTGTCTCCTGCCCGCAGCCACTGCAAGGACCTGGGGAAAGCCGCCGGACCCCGCGCAGCGCCGCATCCTCCGGCAATTGCCGCCCGTCCACACTCGGTGAGTTCCTGCCAACAAAACCATGGGGAGACAGCTGGGGCGACCCCCACTGCCTCTCCTCCGGCCAGCCCCGAAGGGCAAGGCGGGGGGAGCAGCCGGGCGACCCCCACTGCCCCCCGCTGAGTGAGAAAGAGAGCAGGCACNTGCCGCTGGGGCAGCGACCAATGCCTGCAGCCAGCTGCCTCCGGCTGGTGTCTCCTGCCCGCAGCCACTGCAAGGACCTGGGGAAAGCCGCCGGACCCCGCGCAGCGCCGCATCCTCCGGCAATTGCCGCCCGTCCACACTCGGTGAGTTCCTGCCAACAAAACCATGGGGAGACAGCTGGGGCGACCCCCACTGCCTCTCCTCCGGCCAGCCCCGAAGGGCAAGGCGGGGGGAGCAGCCGGGCGACCCCCACTGCCCCCCGCTGAGTGAGAAAGAGAGCAGGCACCCCCTCCCCTCTGGCCAGCCTGAAGGGCAAGGTTGAGGGAGGGGGAGAGAGCAAGGGAAGACTATTACGGGAAAAAAACCAGGATTTATAACAGAACGTGGAGCTAACGAACCGTTTAAAAGGAAACATCCCTTTCCCTTCCCCCTCCCTCTAAGAACCCCAATACCCTCCCCTCCAGAGAACCCAGCACCCCCCCCACCCCGCTCCCTCTCCCAAATCCCCACAACCACAGAAGCTGTAACTGTTGATCTCCTTGGCTGCTCTAATGCTCTGCAGAACTGAAACTGTTTCCTGCAACAGATCATCAATCTGTGCAAATCTTTTGCAAGTACTGACATTTTTCTCCAGGAAAAGGGACTCAAGAATCATTGCAACCTACCATCTGTATATCCTTCTTTACTAGTTCAGTGTGGGTGGAATCCTCAGACATCCCAAGGGCTTGCTTAGTAGAAACAGTGTTTTTAACTCAGACACAAGTGCCCACCATCCTGGCAGAGACCTAGAGCACTTCCCTGGGCTGTGGATCTACAGTCAGGGTGCACTGCCCTTCTTAACTGACCTGTGCAAACTACTGTGCAAACTGCTGCTCCCTCTCTGTGAGCCCTCTCAATCCTTCTTTCCATGCTCTGCAGAAGATTAGATGTGATTTATCCTCTAACACACCCTCATCTAAATGATCCATCAAGGATGGCCTCTGATTGAGCCCATCATCAGGGAGAGCAATGTAGAGTAAACTAAGCAGACATCTTTACCCACCCTGCTCTTTCCAGACTCCAGAATAAACACTTAATACCAGCTTTCTAAAAGCTTTTAGAAAATATTTGTACTATATATATTCTCTTATAAAAGTTTTGCTACAACTAAACCTTAATTGACATTTCAAGATATCCACAGATGAAATTCTGCATCTCAGCTGAAGTTCTCTTATTTCCTCTTTTCATCTTATAAGTGGCCACTTGCCAGCATACTTTTTGCTGGCAGACAGTCGTGGTGATGGTTAACTGACTCTGATGATTTATTTCTTTTAGTCCTTTTGCCTCAGACCTTCCCAGTCAAAACATCTTTAAATAGAAGGGAAAGAAATAAGTGAATTATTTCAAGAAGTAGGTTATTTCAAGAGAAAATGCATTCCTGGGATTTTTGTTTATGTTCTTCCTTTTGCAACAATTATAGTAATTTATATGCGTATATTATAAACCATGACTGCTTACTTGTAATTTTGATAAGAAAATATATCCTGGAAAGTCAATGACAAAAACAGAATTACATCACAGAATCGGGGAAATACTTGTCAAAAGAGGCCTCTAGAGGCCAATTAGTCCGCAAGCAATTTGCTCAGGAATGCTCTCAACCTAAGATTTTCTTTCACAGGATCTCTGGATCTGAATTCTCACTTTAACAATACATCCAAAATGGAAGAAATGCAGGGCTAAAGAGATGGAAAATCCTTCAATCTGTTTTATTCTTTCCCATTTTGTGCTGTTCATATATCTGTTCCTCACAGATCTAACTAAAATTTGTAGACAGAAAGGCTTAATTTTTTTCGTATTCATGACAGAAGTGGAATTAAAATTGGTTTGTGCAATTTGTGACATGCAAACCCTTAAAACCGTAAGTTCTAAATCATTGATATCTACAATGAAATTATCAGACTGCATTGTAGGGAGAAGGACACTGCACTTTGTATCTCAATACAGATTCAGTTTCGATGAATTCCAGATTTCCAGTGTGAGATGAGGAATAAGTCTTATATCTGTTTTTAATTTTTTTAAATCATTCTTTGCTTTTATTTTTTCAAGACTGACTGCTTCACTTATAAAATGCATGTGTTTTCTGTAAGACTGCACCTGGGCTATGACTAGAATATTATTACTAAGAAAGGTGGATAATCGATCATAGGAAAAGTAAGGTTTGCTGTACTATTCTGCTTGATGATCTGTCCCTCTCTAGGGTTGAGACTGAGTTCTGGATGCCCAGGCACATTTACTTTATTGATATTATTAGTCTGGAATTGTCTGAAGAAAACAATATTTATCTTAAAGGTTAAAGTACTAGTTTCTTTCTCTAACTGGAAAAACAGTCAAATTGGATTTACATTTCAGAAATTGGCAAAAAGCAACAGAGGAATAGAACTGCAGCTAAGTAATAATGCATTTTTTCCCTGACTGGTGAGATTTCCCTTATGTCTCTCCTCACTATGTCATAGTGATGAAATTAATGTGCAGGTTCACTCTGTAAAAGGTCATTGCATCCAGAGAAAGAATGCCCTAAAGTGAAGGCATGTTCTAGATTTATTATCAGGCTTCCTGAGGAACTCACGCATAGAATCCAAGAATAATCCTGAAGTCAAACACGAGAAAATAATTTTTTTTACACATGACAAGCTGTTGCAGGCTTACACCTCTGAATGTTTTGTTCTAGTGACAAACTGTTCAACATCTGCCTGAGTTACTCCAGTTCAGCTAAAATTTTGTAGTGTTCCTATGTAAGGACATCCCACCTCTACTACTTTGACAATGGCTAGACCTGAACTCAGGAATTTGGTGATCCCTCCAGGCTCTGCAAACTAAACAGAACCATTCATAGACATTTGGTTATCATCTGGGCATAATATATTTTTGTGCAAAGCAGCATTTATCAGTCTTATTTATCTGGATAGTGTTGAGCAAAAATGCCATTTTGTCAGACTCTTGGCAGTTGCACAGCACATTTACTGCATACTTTCCTAAATCTTGTTCTCAGGGTGCTGGTGTTTGCCTTCCTCTCCTGCTCTGACTCTCCCGCAGTTTCTCTCAAGAGCTGTGTTTCAGGTGGTTCATCTGATCAGCAACACAAGGCAAGTAGCTGTTCAGTTGTTTCTGGAAAGGTGTTTTCCTCAGGTTATTATTGCCTCACTCGTTCTCTGAATGGCCATTTGGCTCAAGGTGAAACCTTTAAATGAGGAACCCAAAGCAATATTTTTACTCATTTCTCCTCTCATAAGTCATTCTATAGGGCAATTAGCTGCCTAAATTATGTTTGAGAACTGCTCTACTCTACATTCAAACATCACTAATGATTCTTACAGTCAACACTGACATACTCAACGTTAACAGCTGCTAAACAATACCCTTTATTTAATGTAAGCTAATCCAAGAATTTTCAGATATTATGATATTCAGAGAAGTTATTTTTTTAGAGATTATATATATGGGGAAAAAATTGAAAAAATGGTAAAAATAATCGTATATAATCTGGTGATTAAGACTACACATTTAAGTTTGGGACAGTATTAGTTGTCCTGGCTTAGAGTAGTTCAAATGGAAATAATCTTTTAAGAGAACTTTATGTGCTGTCAAACATTTCCTTGCAAAAATAATTTTTTATTTTTGTAAATAAATTTTCTTCTAATGCTCAAACAAGTAGAAACTTTCAGAACTTGACTATTACTTGCCATTATGCTTTGCAGTATCCTATAACTACTTACAGAAGTGTAAGATAAAACTCATTTAGTGAGTGACACAATAGTTCAGAGTTTTCTTCTGTCATAAAAATTATTGCAATAAGGATAATTCTTTACTTGCAGGAGAATGCAGAGTGAACTTCGATGGCATTGCAAAGCATAATTGACTGGTTTGAGGCCTATGGGCTTGTTGATTTGGGAGAGGGAAGAGGAAAAAACATTAATGTTGTACAAAGTATTTCTATGATTTTTGTTGCAATTTATTTTTTATCACCTCCTATGCACATAAAGGCTTTTTCTTACTCCACCTGCTTTTGTCCTGTGATAGTCATCAGCATTCAAGAAAACTATTGTTCATGCAATATTAACATTTATGATCTTGCCAAAATGTTTAGAACAAGAAGCCAGAATACATTTGCACGCTTGCACACAACAGGGATGGAATACTTTCAAATCACAGAGGCAATATCCCAAGCACATGAAGGCACTATGTAAGCAGAACTTGAGGGATTAGAAAAACTGGAGAACTTGGCTGCAATACACTGTATGAATAAAAGGTTAAGTAAAGCCTTTCCAGTCATTTTTCTCAGCATAATAACTCAATGAACTATATTTCACAGGGTGGAGTGCTTTGAGCAAGACCTGTAGCTGTAGTTCAAGGTGAACTGGTTTCATAGAAACCAGTATATTTACAGAAGCCATATAAATGCTACACAAATTTGTGTTTAAAACCTTGTCTTCTACTTGGAGGCAGAAGTATGAGCTGGATATTCTAGAGTAGAGAGGAACACCTCTACTTTTTGCCTGAGAGCAGACTATGTGAGTATTATCATAACAAACATTTTTCTCATGTTTTACTAGATCAAGTAGAATCATTGGATGAACAGCCTCAGTTCAAGCAATCTCTGCTAACTGGTGAGAAATGTCAGCATATGTAACCTTATAAAAATGTGAACCATGTAAGAACAAGGTATTCCCATTAAAGTACAATAAGCCTCGTGAGGCTATATCCATAACACCGAGCATTTCAAATTCATAGGAAATCAAAAAATTCCAAAAGGCTTAGCATGAGAAAATGTATTTTATTTTCACTTCAAAAATCATTTGAAGTTCTAATTATACTTTTCACTTTTATAAAGTTATAAATCATATGATCTCAAAGGCATTGCAATCCCTCATGAACTTAATCTTATAATGCCCAAGAAATAGAAAGCTTTTTTAAATTATATTTTTGAGGGCTCATGGGAAATTGTTAGCTCAGCCAAACATAAAACCAGATCTCCTTACCACTTTATCTCTGCTTCAGTCATAAAAAAACTGCCTAGCTAATGGCTCTCACCTTCTCATTTTATTTTCTTAATTTTCTTTTCAATGAGATAAGTCTGGTCTTCTTAACAGGCATCAAAAAACTGTGACCAAACAAAGTCTGATTTGCTGGAAAACCAGAGTAGTTCTCAGCTAGATCTCACTTTTTCAAGTACCTTTATAAAAGCTTTATGCTTTAATTAAAATATGTAACAATAAATTACACGGAAATGTTGTTCAAGAAGCCAAATATAATGAATTTCATCTTTATTTAGTGAAAATTTGCATACAACTATAACTTCAGTGACTTCACTGAATTGATTACTGGAGAGCTTACATTAATTGTTAACTAAGATTCTCTTTCTTTTTTTCCCCCCTTTTTATTTTTTATCCCACTCTCTTCAGTCTCTTAAGGAAGCTGTTCTTTCTTGCTCCTCCTTTCTGCATCATAGAAACATCAGAGATTACGTTTTTTCTTTCTTAATGGTATAAATAAATCTCCTTTAATGCTTCCAAAATTTCTCCTTTGTATCTCAAATTAGCAGAATTCAAGAGCTATAATGAGAAGGTGAAGTTTAAAGAGAAATATTTTAGACATAGAAACATACATCCCACTGTCTAAAGCTTTCTATTCCCTGAGCAGTAGAATGGAAGATGAACCCTGCTAAGTTCTGAGTTGCAGTATAAATCCTATGTGAAAAATGGGAGAGACTCAAGTAAAGAAAACATATAGACAGATCAGTCAAACTTAAAGAGGGAACCTGACTGTGCCTAAGTGTAATGTTGAGAAATAAAATCAGAAGAAAAGAGCCTCTGAAGGAGGAACAAACAATATTTTTTTATTTTGTGTAAATTAGTGAAAAAATATGAACAGGTCTTTTGCCATTTACAGATCAGATATGAATATGTATTAATAATATACAATCAACCTGCTGTGTAAATTACCTGAGCAATTGCTGCTGATGGGCTGTGGTGTAGGTGGTAGATGTGATTGTATGATGTACTGTGTTTTTTTCATTACATTTTTCTTTCTTACGCAGTGATAAACTTTGAAAAAACATTTCACCAAAACACTTTTAAATCTTTTTGAACCTCAGTTGTTTGGGTTTAGATTAGATGTCTGAGTTCTGTAACTTTTGCAAAAATTCCAGAAAGGACAAAGAGGTTTGAAAGTCCTAAAGTGGAAAAAGTTTCATTTTTTTCCTGTGTATTTGTCTCATGACTTTTTGCAAGCCATCCATATCGCATTGAATAGGAATTAAGTGCCATGGTTACACAATCTGTGTTTTATCTGAAAACTAAAGGCAAAATCAAAAGCAGATGTTATTTTGTCTAAGCTAGAATAGGTAGCTTTTAATAGACTGAAAAGAGTATGCACACACTTGAAAGAAAATCCTTTTGCTGTGAAATCTGGACCACTACTATTGGTATATATTACAAAGATGTTTGATTTCTGACAGATGCTCACTGATTGCAACTTTTGGTGTCTATATCTTCCTAAAAGCAGAAACAGTCTGCTGTCTGAACATTTTTAAATGCAAAAGAACAAAAATTAACATATAATTTTGATAAAGTTAAGCATAAACCCTGACTATTAATAGAGATCAACACATGGATACTAGCTTGAACTACCGAGTTGAACATAAAGTGAATAAAAAATAGAGTGTTTTCATCAAAAAATTGCATTCTAATACTGAAGTTTTCTTAGACTGTGGAATACCCCCAAGGGGCAGTGGTGGACTTAGGTCGAACATTCACAAGTAGCCAGGACAAAGTAGCAGCTATAAAATAGGAAGCAATTCATTTTATATAAGATGATGTGATTGGTTTGTTCTCATTTCTACAAATGCTTTCAATATTTCTTGCAGCTTGAGCTTACAAAAAATCTTGTTCCATCCACCCTGTACTGCACATATAGCATATTGGTTGACTTCAATATTTCATAGTAATCCCACCCCTAGCAGTTTATTTGCTTCCTATTTTTTTCTGAATTGTTGGCTTTTTGTTTTCAACTGCTGCCATTTTGCTATTGCAATTGCTTTCCTACCCCTGTGGCCTTGGCAGGAAGTGAACACTTTTGAGAAGCCAATGAGTATTGCAGTAGCATGCATCAGACAATGCTAAGTAGAAAAGCCTTTCTATTTTATGATGCTTTTTCTATACTTGTTTTGATTCACAAAGATCTTTGTCCACAGAGCTGACACAGATACATACAAGGAGAAGTGATTTATATTTAACTAAAATGCCTTCTACAGCTTTACTGGGCATAAAAGTCTTTCAAAAATACAATCCCCAAATAAGGACTCTAGAGAAACATTTACAAACTGAGATAAAAATGAAAAAGGCACAACACAATTACTTAGCAAGCCAAGTTCCAATTTAATAATTCATGCCATTCCTCCATGCCATTAGTTGAGACGAGGAAGCACGGATGGTGACAAAGTGTTTCAAAAAAACCTTCTAAACATACAGTTTGGGCTTTCTGAATATTTTAATTTTCTGTATGGGTCAACAGAATCAGTTCTTTGAGGAGAAATGCACCCTCACCCTAGAAATTATCTCTTGATTTGTTAACCATTCAAGTTAACTCCTAATTGTAAATGCTGTAATTCATTAGAACTTCATTTTTCCCATATTTTGTCCCAGCACCTACTTCAAAATTTTACCCTTTCCCCATTAGTTCACACCTGTGGAAGAAAGTTACCCTTTTTTCCCTTAAGCCTTTACTTATAGTTTTATGCTCATATAAAAAACTCACAAAGAGTGTCAAACTGCTTGTCATCTGAATCTGATCTCCATCAATATGCAAAATATATAGACTACTTCTTTAGGTTTGGTGGACAAATTATTGGTTAATAAATTATGGATACAGATGTATTAAATAAATAATTTGTTATATGAGGTAGGAAAAATTAACTTAAAAATATTAAAATACTAAAAACAGAAGAAAAACTCAACAACTACTTCTTAAAATCTTGAAACGACTCACTGGGTATACACACACTAATCTTAACTCTCACTAGGCAATAAACAAAACAAAACAAGAAGAAGTTTATTTTCTGTTTCAATGTCAGGATGGCAGGAAGACGTTAGCATGTGGGAGGCAACAAAGAGATGATTGCTGGAAGGCGGACACTTGCTGTCTGTTGCCGGTTGGTTTTTGGAACATGCTACTGGAGAGAAGAGATGACTCACAGAGCACGTGGTGATTTCTAAGATGACGGACACTGGAAAACCCGGGCACTGAAACTAGTTCTTTCTCTGATGAACTCTCAGGCATGGAACAGATAAACTGGGGAATTCTCTGATCTGAAGCAGAAAACACATATGAACCAAGGGGGAACGGGGTGTGGGAGGGGAGCGGAAATGGGGGAGGACAAAAATATTTTTATTTAAAATTAGGTTAATATATAGAAAGTTTTCCAAGCCTCAGCTAACCCATGACACTACTTTATCCACATTTTTCCCATAATAAAGACTAAAATATCTACTTTGTCTATCTCATAGGTGCAGAAGAAATTTTTCAGACAACAAATCTTCCTAAACCCAGGCCTAATCTCCTCGTTTTGACTACTGAACAACACTGCTTGCCTTTTAATAGTAAGTACACAATGTCATGCTGTCCCCAACTGGCGTTACAGGTGTGTCATTCCTTTTCTTTGAACAAAAGAAGCATGGGAGCTGGATAAAGGTCTGAGATTAATAGTCTACCAGTTGTAATATTCTGGCAATGGAAATAGAGCTGGATGATGTGTCCTGACTGACCCTTAGTTCCTCATTACATAGTGGGTTAATCATGTGATGTTAAGTGTGGTGCTGGAGAAGAGGAAGAGTAGATTAATTTTTGCTTCTTGTGCTATATTCTGACACTTCAAGGAGAAAACATAACCCAAACCCACATTTTTATGTCATTTGAATCAACTATGAATTCAGTAGGGATTTACAGGACAGAAAAACAGTGAATGCTTTTCATATTTGTGTGTACAAAAAAGCTTCTTACAATGGAAAAATGTAAGGATTAAACAATCTACCTCTTTTTTCCTACAAAAAATTACTGAAAATGAAGTTTTATTACAGTACCATTACAATATGCATTCATACGAAACTACAGAAGGTAATGGGATTATACATTGAAACTGTACAAATGATTTTTTTTTTTTTTAAAAATGGGCTTTTTACACCATTCTACTTTAATTAACTATACCCATGACTCTTACCTATGAGTAATCAGCTCAACCAACTTGTCTTTTGAGACAGTGAGTTTGCATTCTTGAAATTGCAAGAGCCCGCACCAAGCCTAGTAGACCTGCCAAAATACACCTCACCGTGCCCTAGTTTTCTGATTCATCTGAGAAAAACAGTTATTCTTGATGAAAATTAGGATGGATTGATGTCCATCAGCCTTAACTTGTCTATGTGTTATTTTGTCACTCATTTCTGTCAGCCTTTGTCAATTGGCCGTTCCCATCCTATTGTTCTGAGTAGACACAGCATAAAGATGAGTATGAACAGAGAAAAGGAAAATCTGGGTGCGGATAGTGCTGAGGAAAACAGTGTCAGTGGGAAACTAACTAGAGCAGCAAGTGTTGAAGGTACCAACATTAGCAGGTCATCAGGATGCCAGCAGCAGAGGGGAGAGAACAGGGAAAGACTGAGCAAGAATACTGATGACTCACAGCAGAGGACAAGATAGGGAGAGTAATAACTACCTAATTAGGGAATTATAAGTTTTTTCTTTTTAAAAAAGCAAGTTTGCTTATTTTACTAGCTGACGTCTATTGTTGCCTGTTTTATCCCAAGAAATGCTGTAAATTCAGCCAGGGCATGATGACTCCATTTCCCAGCTGCCTTTCGGCACGGAAGCAGGAAGCGAGCGCTTGCCAAGGGCTTTGCTCCAGTATTTAAGGCTTAGGGCTTGTAGGGAGTGTGACAACCTGGAGTGCAGCTAACAGGGTTGTAGAGAGGCTGTCGTAGAGAGGCAGTTTGTGTGGGCAGGGCAAGCAGTTGGAGCTGTAGACACTGGCTTGGTAGGTGCAGTTGTCTTTTTGGTTTTTCTTTCTCCTTAGTCTTCTCCTCTCACCAGTAATGGTGAATAAACGATTAAAAACTGTTAGTAAAAAGAGTGTTCTTGTTCAAACTTCACCTATGTTGAGAGATGCGAATGTGCAGACCTCTAACTGCTGAGATTGTAGGGAATGCCTGAGCTTCCTGGGAGTTCTGGAGAGTGATACACAAAACACCTGTGTCCGGTGCGAGCAGGTGAATGATCTGCTCTGTATGGTGGCAGAGCTTAGGGAAGAAGTTGAAAGGCTGAGGAACATTCGAGATAGTGAAACAGAGATAGACTGGTGGAGTCATGCTCTCTCCCCTCTCAATAATTGTTGCCAGGAGTCAGAGGAGTCCGGTGCTTCTCACCTCACTTCAGCTTAGGTTGATAGAAGCGATCTAGATGCTGAGGAGGATTGGGTGTGAGTCAGTTGTTGTGGGAGGGAATAGAATTCCCTCCTGTATGCCAACTCCCTTCCAGATGCCACCTTTCCAAATGGCCTTACAGAATAGGTTTGGGGCCCTGGAATTTGATAACCAGGTTGAGGATGAAAATGATGAAATAATGATTTATGATCAGACTGATGTTACTGATGGTAGCTCTTCGCCCCAGGAAACTCCCAGTTGTTCATCAGTCAGATGCATCAGAACTGATAGTTCTAAGAAGTTAGTAAGCGTTCCTTCATCTATCAGGAGGATAAGAAATAGTAATACTAAAAAGAAAAGGAAGGCTATTGTAGCGGGTGGCTCCCTTCTGAAGGGAGTGGAGGGTCCATTATGTAGGCCAGATCCACCTCATAGGGAAGCTTGCTGCCTCCCTGGTGCCGGGGTACAAGATATCACTGGGAGGTTTCCTGAGTTAATTCGGCCCACTGATTATTATCCCTTACCAGTTATTCAGGCTGGCAGTGATGAGGTTGTTAAGAAGGGCTGCAGACTAATTAAAAAGGAATTCAGGGAGCTAGGTCAAATGATTGACAGGGCAGGTATGCAGGTGGTGTTTTGCTCACTCCCTTTAGTAGCAGGAACAGGTACTGTATGCAGTAGGAGAAACCTTGTTGTCAATAAGTGGCTTAAGGGTTGGTGCCAATGGATGAATTTTGGTTTCTTTGACCATGGGCTGACCTTTTCTGCACCTGGCTTCCTAGATACAAGTGGACTATATTTATTTAAAAACGGCAAAAGTTGTTTAGGCCATGAGTTGGTGGAGCTCACTGAGAGGGCTTTAAACTAGGTATGAAGGGGGAAGGGGATGGAACCTTGCACTCACAGTGGGCTGTTGAAGGTAACGGACATAAATTGAAAGCAAAGCCAGCAACCCAGCTGAGGTGCATGTATTCTGATGCATGAAGCGTGGGCAACAAAAAAGAACTTGAAGTCCTGGTACAACAGGAGAGATATGATATAGTTGGTATCATGGAAATATGGTGGGATGACTCACATAACTGGAATGTTGCATTGGATGGCTACAGACTTTTTAGGAGAGAAAGATGAGGGAGAAGGGGTAGAGGGGTGGCCCTGTATATTAGAGAAACACTTGATGCCATCGAGCTCGAGATTAAGAATGATCGGGTTCAGTGCTTGCGGGTAAAGGTCAGAGGGGCAGCTAACAAAACTGACATTGTGATCAGAGTCTGCTATAGGCCACCCAACCAGGAGGAAGACATTGAACTATTACTCTAGAAGCAGATAGAGGATCTCTCAAG
>VXBA01001199.1:5569-43484 GCA_013399895.1 Serilophus lunatus
GCTTCTCAGTGGGTGCTGACATTTGAACTGTCCAGTGCTGGAAGCCTTAGCTATCTATTGTGATTAGAAAAGTATAAACTATATGTAGAACATAAAAAGGCATTCTTGTAAACAATTAACGGATTTCTCCTCTGACACTACATCTGTGTGGTTGTGTGTCTTTGGGGGGACCCAGGAAGCCACACTAGATGGTCTCCAGAGGTCCCTTCCAACACTAACTATTCTGTGATTCCATGAGTGCTTGTACAGAAGATTGTGTGGAAAGTTTCTGTGATGTTTGTCAGGCAGTTACAGTCACTTCTGTAGTGAGTTGTCATTCAGCAAAACAGTGAATGGGTTGCTTCAGTAGGACCCCAGTGGCAAATGTGCCAAATTTCAAGTGTCTTTCCAGGGCTTCAGGCTGTCTTTTTTCCCCCCACACTTCTGCTTTCTCTTCCCTTCTGACAGAGCCCATCTCTTCTTTTGCACCTACCAATTATAGCTGGAAGAATGAAAACTATTTTACTGGTAGCTTTTGGTCCCCCGGTGCTGAATGATCTCTGGTGCAGGGCCAGATCTCTTGATTTACCATGGTCCTTTTCATGGTGTCCTTAATACAAGTCACCTGTACATAGGCTGAAGTGGAAAGCTGAGACTAGCAAGACAAGTTCTCAGTGGGATCCTTATGATGTACAACTGTAGACATTTAGTTTAGGAGTCAGAATTAAGAGTGCAGGCTAAGTCATAAAGGCAGTGATTTGCCCAGAATCAAGTTTGCTTCTCAAGGACTACACTCAAACTGACCATTGTAATACTAGACTAGTGAAATAAGGTGTGTGTACTTTCATGTGACAGCAAAAGTAAATTGTATATTGTAATGTTTTCACAACAAAACGAAGACTTACCATAATCACCTTGGGTTTTGCTTTACTTCTTCTGTCTCTTTTTTCATCTCTCCTATGCTTTAATTGTATGTGGTATTTCTCTTCCATCCCACTTCTTTTTCACTCTTTTCTGTATCCTCTGTTCACCTTTTTCTGTGCTCCTCTGCATTTGTAGCAATCAGACAAATGAGAGCAGCAGGATTGCATGAATCTCCACTTTTCTTCCCGCTTTTCTTCATTGGAGGAGGGCTTGATATATATGAAAGACTAGACTGTGAGATGGGTTGTCACATGTGGATTTAGTTTGAAACAGTTGTGTATTAAATCTGTCTTGCCCATTCTCTCTCTGTGCTAGTTTGCCACCCTGCTCAAATGTCTGAATTTAAAGAGTTCACAATGTCAGAGTGTTTTTACAGTCAGGAGAACTGACTGTATGCTAAGAAATAAAAAAAACTAATAGAGCCTGCAAAGACCAGGCAGAAAATTTTTCCCCACAGAATTCGTATTACTTACAACAAGAAACCACAGAACATCATGTTCAAACCATGTTTTGTTTAGCTGTGTTAACCCCCATCTGTTTGTAAAATGTGCTTTCATCATCAGTTCATATTTCCTGAATATCTGAACAGACACCAGATGTCCACAAAGTGAGTGATGGGCTAAAGTGGACAGACTTTAGACCAGGAGCTATACTTTAACTGGAGTCTGAGATGATTCAGTTGCATGTGGTGTTTTGTTTGATCCAGTTCCTGTTAACTGCAATCATGGATTAAGTATGCAGTCTTGAAGAGTCTAAAATTAAAACGTATTCTATGCAATGACATTAATAATTAACTAAAATCATGTTGAATTTAGAGTTAGAATTGTGTTTAAATAGACATTTTTGAGGTCAATGCACAACTGGTTTATGAAACACACAGGAGAACAAAAACATCATCTGCAAAAAAACAATGAAAACGCATAAAATCCAATGTTCACTAATTAAAGCTAACAAAAGAAGTAAGATGTATCTGTATGCAATTTATATTTTCTGCAAAGGATTTCATGTGGAAGTCAAAAAGGCTAGATCTATGTCTAAAATTTGTGAGCAGTTAATAAGAGCGCTTGTTCGTAGAATCATTTAGGTTGGAAAAGACCCTGAGTCCAAACATTAACCCAGCACCGCCAAGCTCATCACTAAATCATGTTCCTGAGTGCCACGTCTACACAATCTCCGGGAGTTTTGACTCAACCACTTCCCTTAGCAGCCTATTCCAACGCTTGAGAAGTCTTTCAGTGACAAAAATTTTCCTCATATTTAATCAAAGTTCTCTTGATGCAATTTAAGGCCCTTTCCTCTCATCCTATTATATTTGAACACGTGTATCTAACATCTATTCGTACAAATCTGTGAATGCCCCTGAAAGAGACGTAAGGACAGGTGCAGTTATTAGGAAAAGTGCGCCAACAAATCATTATGAACTTCTGTATGTGGAACTGGGCCAAGAGTGGCATCACACAGTCAAAACTTCTTATTTCCAGTCAGAAATCTAGTTGCATTATTCTGTACTAAATCAAGCATGTTAATCATCTGGGTGGGAAACTACTAAATATAGAATTGCAAAACCAGTAAGATAGATCAGAAATAAATGATCAGTGTCAGAGGAGGAGCAGAGCTCAAGCTAGAACCTACTTTTTTCTCCCTGCAGTGATCTGCAGATCCACTGGAACACCTGACTGATAATTCTGTGACTTGTGAAGACATCAAAACCCATTTGGCTTTTCATGCTTCTAGAATTTTGGCAACAGAAATGAGACAATCTGTTTAATTTCCTGGGTGAGAGGGATAAACAATACTGTTTCAACATACTACACTGACTGTCACTTTTGCATTTGATAGTGCCATTCACATTGTACCTTAGACCAGCTCTGTGTGCATAATCATGACTGCAGCGGATATTTTAAAAACTGGATTTTGATTATTTGTTGTTGTGAAATACAGCAATCTAAGGATAGGGAAAGAAATATTTGAGATTAACAACCAACACCAAGTTTAGTACCTGAACAGAGTGAGTCTCTTAAACCGGTTGATTAAATGGAATTCTAAAAGGACTAATCATTAAGGTTCCTAAAATAAACTTGTGTGTGATTAATGGAAGAATAGATGCTTTACCATCTAGTGGCTGCCAGTTGGGGTCAAAGGTACCCTATTCACAGGGCTCAATCACTGGCCAAGCAAATGCAGACAGAACAAGTTTTAATTTTAGGCTCTTGACACTGTATAATTATGGTTGCAGTTAATAGGAACTGGATCAAAAAACTCTCCATGTGTGCAATTTAATCTTCTCAGACTCTGGGAGGTACAGCTCCTGGTCTGAAGTCTCTTCACTTTAGTACATCACCCACTTGGTGCATATCTGGTGTCTCTGTACAGATATTCAGGAAGTTTGAACTGAGGATGAAAGCACATTTTACAAACATGTTTTTTCTTGTAAACAACTGAGAGTTAATACATCTAAACAAATAAAGCATGGTTTGAACATGATGCTCTGTTTTATTGCAAGTAGTAATAATCCTATGGGGGAAAATTTTCTGCCTAATCCCTGTAGCATCTGCATAAACCTTGCAATCTTTGCTTGCTTTTTATCTATAATTTTGTTTAGTTAAAATCACTGGAAAAGCGGTCTGTGTTTAGGACATTTGCAAAATCTTGAAGCTCACTACCCTGAAGAGAATTCTGTAATTCTGGGAAGAATGCAAGAACAAGTCGTGCTTCCTCTGTCTGCATTTTATCTAGCACGTCTGCCTTTGTCTGCTGTGCAACTGAAGTGTGAAAACAGCTTCACAGAAATAATAGTTCAATTCTATTTAGGGTACAAAGATAAACGAGCACTGAAAGCTTATGGAAGTGCAGAATAAGATTGGGTTTTGCTATGAAGATACAGGTAAGGATCCCATACTTTCAGGTAGCTAGTTGGACCAAATCCCTGGTTTCTTAAAGATATCATAGCATTAATACTTTCACTATATGATTCTGTAGAACTGCAGTGCAGTGACACTAGATAACTCAATCTGTCTAATGGAGACAAATAGCTATGGACACATCAGAATAATTAGTGTTAATTTAATTTGTCCATTTAAAAAATTGAATTGTTTCAGCTAATTAGGTAGTGTGGTATAAATGTGATTAGGGATGTTCAGAGAAGAAAACCCTTTTTTCCTCCACTAAATTGGTGAAAATATTAAGGAAGATGTACAGTCAGAGTATGTGACAATGTCCAGCTTAACGTGCTAAATTTTGCAGCCTCCATTGCAGCATGAGTCTCCTGGGCTTCTTGGACTGACTGATGCATCATTCTCCTCAAGGCCCCCAAAATACTCTCTGGAGAAGAGTGTCTTAGCTATTCTGCTCCATGCCTACACAAGAATCCCTCCTTTCTCTGTTAGACGGGGTCATCTCAGGTAGATGTGTAAGGTGGTGTCACTGCTTCCTGTAACCCTGATGAAGAAGCGGACAAAATGAAGGGCTGCCCAAAGTTCGAGTTCTTTTTCAATTTCTTGGGCTATTGCTTTCCCCAAGTAGTGATTTAAGATGTTTGGATATTGAAGTTTACTGATAATACAGAGATATGTAAAATTCAACTTTTTGGGATTACATAGAAAATACTCTCTGTGAAATCAACCTGATTCCTGTTTGTATTTCCAGCATATCCTTTTATAGATTATAGTGGTTTTACTCTCTTCTAATTTCTTTTTATTGCACTTTTTTTTCTTGCAATTTTTGGGAGTGAAGCTGGCAATATATATCAAATAAGTTATATTTACATTTTTTTTTTCATAATACAGACTCTTTTCAAAATTCCTTCCAGCACTGATTCATTTGCTTCAGAAGGCTTGCAGAAGAAACCTTTGATGCTTCTGATTTAATCAATGTTACTCAGTCTCACTTTAGTTCCCTAAGAAATCTCACGACAGAGAAGTAGCAAAGCAGAGTAGCAAAAAAGCAAACAAGGCTGAGTTCAAACCTCTGAGGTGCTTGTTAGGGTACAAATATATTGAGGAAACTTGAAACAAAAATTTGAAGTAAAGTGTGAGAGAAATCCTGTCCATATCTTTGTATATTAATACTTTAACACAGACTAGAGAGCTGAGGTAGAAAGTCGTGGATCTGCATAGACATGACTGTTGTCTTCTCAATTTTGTGTCCAAGCTGTAGTCCCCTGAAAGGAAGTTGTAGAGTCATGGGGTCCAATTCCTTCTCCAAAGTAACAAGTGACAGTACAAGAGGAAATGGCCTCAAATTGTATCAGAGGAGGTTTAGTTTGGGTATTAGGAAGAACTTCTTCACTGATAGGGTGGTCAGGCATTGGAACAGGCTGCCCAGGGAGGTGGTAGAATCACTATCCCTGGAAGTGTTCAAAAGGCATGTGGATGTGGCACCTAGGGACATAGTCTCCCGGTGGACTTGGCAGCGCTGGGTTAACAGTTGGTCTCTATGAGCTTAGAGTTCTTTTCCAACCTAAACTATTTAACAATTCTCTGATAACAGGTATATATGATAATCATATTCAGTGTGAAGAAACTCAGAAGCTAATTCCCCAAATCCCATAAAGTGTCTGCCTTCTAGCTAAGCCGCATCTGGTTTACCATATCCTATCATTCTCCTTTTCTATTTTGTTTTGTTGGGGTATGATTTGTTTTGTTTTTTAAATTCATGTATTTCTTGCACTCCATCTGTTCTGTATTTTGTGAGCTTCATGGGCAAGTGCACTCCTCTCCATGTTTCCACAGTGCCTGGCAGAGACTCACAACTGGGAGTCCAAGTTCTACTGGATTGTAGTAAGTACAAGAGTAACCTGGATCTCCTGAACCTCTTCATCAAAAGCGTTAGCTGCAGTATCACCAAATGTAAGGTCAATTGCATGTGTAAAGTTTACTATTAAAGTGATTTTGCATGCTGTGAGTTGTAAATCACATCACAGTAAGAAGTGAGGATTGCTTTGGTACCAGGCAGCAATGTCGGGTTCCAGAACATCTCTAACTAGAAATGGCTGAGCACTGCATAACAGATTCACTGACTCAACTCCCACTGGAATTGAGAGAAAACCTCTTGTGGTCACCCTAATCTATGTTTCGTGTCTGTGGCTTTGAGTTATGACACGATAACCTGTACCCTGTCAAAATGTGTTTCATTTCACAAAGGAAACTTTAAAACATTAATTACAAAAAGGCTTCATGGCTTCCTCTTGCTACTGTAGTACTGTACTGTAGTACAAGTGTACTTCGCAACTTACAGAAATAGTTAAACTATTCACAAAATCGTGGAGTATTTGAGGTAGGAAGAGACCTCTGAAGTTCATCTGATTTAACCTCCACTGCTCAAAGTGGCATCAGCTAGAACAAGTTCTTTGGGACCATGTCTAGGTGGGTTTTGAATATCCCCAAGGACAGAGACTTCTCCACCTCTCTTGGCATTCTGTTCCAGTGTTTGACCACCCTCATAGTACCAGTTTCTTCCGTGCAACTGCACAAAGGCCTCTGAATTCTTCCTGTTTTCCCCCTGGCTGCATGCATTAGTGTAAAGGCACTTCAGAGCCACCTGGAGAGGTTGATTTCACAGAAAAATTGTAAGTGCTATGCCTTAGACACTTTCCTGTAGGTTTACCCTCATTTACGTGCACATGCTTTATGTGGTTACCCTTCCATCCCTCTACACATCACAAGATCTCTTCTGGCCATAGAGCCCCGCATTCTTTGCTCCACCACTACCTCCCCATCATCACTGTTTTAAAGCTCCCCTTCCAAGGCTGATCAGCCTGTTGGAAGGGATGCTTTTGTCCCATTTTTCATTTTTATTCAAGGCAAATTGAGACTAGTGGAGCCACATGCAGGACCACATATGACTTAGTGGTGTGCTTATGACATTTCCTTGATCTTTGAATTCTTTGATGAGAAATACCTGTATTTTGAAAATTTTGACTGTCTGGTGTTGAGAGAATTTGGCTGAATCCTTGTGTGTGTGTGTGTGTGTGTGTGTGTGTGTGTATGTGTGTGTGTGTCTAGACAACACATATGCATACATAGATTACCAGAAAAGACTTCTTAGTGAATAAAAATTGTTTGACTCTACTTTAAAAAAAAAAGAATCCACAATGTATATGACCCATCCTGTATGTGATCATCAAACTGAAATATTCATACAGCATTTCTCCACAGCATTTTAAAATTATGAACAACAAATATAGAGTCAAATTCTGTCCTCCATCCCTGTGATGGGCAGCTTATCCCAGAGTGTTTTAATAGTCTTTCTTGCACCCATGTGTCAGATTAAATGGTAGAAATGCCAACTGGATGATAATGTAGAATCATTTCTGGAAGTATTGGCTTTTAAAGTTAATCTTCAGTAGGATACTTTACTGTAGGCATGTGGTTACATTAGATAACCTTGGCATGCAGAGAGTATTTTAAGACCCACATAATTTTGAAACACCCTTTAATACTTAGTGAAAGTCATGATGCATTCCATGCACATAAGACCAGAGGCAGACCTTCGAGGCTTGTTTTACTTCTCAGGATAGAATGCCAAATTGGGAGTCCACAGTGGTTTATTTTGTTGTTTTCCTGTAGACAGTTAAAGTGGCACAGCATGCATTTCCATGCTGTTCCACTGACATCTGAGTCCTGGTCTTGGGCAGCCACCTCACAGAGGTGCCAAGTAGAATAATGAACACAGCTATCTTCACATGCTTATCTTTTAATCTGAGATTTGCAAATGCTACCAGCTAATCAGGGTATGATTATGGATTCTGGGACCTTGAAGTGTGATGTCATAAAATTCACTTTAGTAACTAAACTCCAGCAGCTGGTGCTACCAGTACTGTTCAGAATCAACCTGTTAAACCACAGGCAATACTATTTGTAACTACTTCTGTTCTCATTTTCTGTTTGCACACTGATGATACAAAAAACCCAAACAACCAAACAAAACCACAAAAAACCCCAACAAACAAAACAAACTAAAAATCACAAGAAAAAACAATCAAAAAACAACAAAACAAGAAAAAAAGGCTTCTTTCTTAAGCTTTACATTTAACCAACATCATTTTATATCCAAAAAAGATTCAGAGATTCAGAGATTTTGTAGCAAACAACATGCTTACAGATTTTCACATTGAGCTAGCTGATATTTAGCAGTAGGAAGAAGCGTGTATAAGATTAATTTAAAATAATTCTGTGAAATGTATCTGGCCCCTTTATGCAGCAACCTGCTACATGGGGAAGCATATCTTGGCCTTGATGTCAAAACAATGTAAACCACTTTTAGTATGTTGGCTTGTGGAACAAGCAAGGCATGAAAACAAAAGCGCAAGAGACCGCAGTAGTGGCAGTGAATATTTTATCTTACCAACAGAAACCAACAAGAAACTAAATCCTTAAAGCATATGCTGTGCTGACAGTGTGCTCTCGTTGTGACAGTAATGGTATTTGCAATCCCAGCTGCACTCAAGCCTGTGCCATAAAAGCACCCACTTCTCAGAGTGTGTGTTGTTCCTCTTGGCCTTCTCTGGCCCTTAGCCAGAGGAAGGAGCTATTCTCTGTTGCTCATGTTGTCCTGTATAAATGGATATTCTAACAATTATTTCTTCTTCCTGAAGTGAAATTGGAGAGATTTTGGCATCATTAGCTTTTCTGAAATTTTCACAGTATTGAAAAGTGTCTTTAGGCGACTGCAGCTTTCCATATACAAACAAACCTTTCCGACTTTTTGCAAATATCCAATGTAAATGCCATTGTAAATTTCAGTGACTGGATCCTTAAAGAAATGTTAAAGTAGGAATACCACTGTTATTGCTGTGTTGTTGTTTGAGTGTGGTTGCTAAGAATATTTAGAGGGTGATTCAGTGCTGAGAGTAGCAAGTACTCACCACTCTGTCGGAGATCATTTTGACCACGTCTAGTGAGTTAAGGTTGGTGAGCTCATTACAGAAAAAGGAAGATGCCCCTCTGGGAATGTGTTGAATGTGTGTGCTCTTCAGTTTTTTCTAGTGCCTGCTTTTTTGTTCCCTCTCAGCTGATGCATGAGATTCAGAAGGAGTTGGAGAATGTTGCTTATAAATTATGGAGTTACTGCCTCATGATTACTATCCTGTCATCAATAATGTCAGTCTATCCTTCACTGTTCAGTTTTTTCTCCTGTTTTTTGTCACCTTGTAAGGTTTTTACATTGTCTGCTTAAGATTTTTCTCCATCACTGAATCCATTTTCAGTCCAAGTGTTTTGTGTGGCATCCCAACAGTCCTACACCAATTTCTTGTTTCCTACTTTATATTTGAGCAATTCAGGAAGTTTTAGGGGATTCATAAGTGTGTTTGCATAGTAGCATTTCCGGACATCTCAGTCCTGTTTTAGAGAGACAGTTTTGAAGAATGTGGGTGACAAGCTTTAGAGAAAGTAAGGAAGCAATGTGGATTGTGGTGTTGTAAAGGAGGGGTAAACAAAAGGCACAACTTAAACCATGTAATTATGCATAATATGGGTTATGGGGGAGAGAAAAGCATATCCTAGCCTTGATATGGCCATAATGTGCATAATTTCTGCTAAATGTTGCCAGTTGGGTTCTGCACCATTCAGAAGTAAGAGCAGCAACCGTGTCACTTCCAGTTTGGCTCTGTTCTTAGTCCCATTTCAGAGCTGCTGTCAGGCGGCTTGGCACCCTGTCCATCTCCCACAGCTAAACCCACAGCAGAGCATCCATCTGCTCCAGGGACCAAGGTCTGTTTTCAGCATTCCCACCTTCCTGCAGGAGATGTCACTAGCCAGGAAAGCAAGCACCCCAGCACAGAACAAAGGCTTTCCTACCCTTAGAAATGGAATTGTTCAGGTAGATATTCCCAATATAACTTTAATCCAGTTAGCTGGGGTACCAGCAAATGAATATCTGTAGCACACACTTTAAATTCGAGCACCTAAACCTCACTTGGGTGCTGGCTGCAGGATGCTGGCTCAGCTCCCAAAAATTGCTATTGCTACCTAAGCTAGGTGGATTTCAGTTGGGAATTACCTACATCTCTGCACTCAGTTTTCTGACTGTACCATGTGACCATTTTATCCTCACACTGTAGGCATTTTGTAGTAGGAGCATTATGTAGATGGGCCAAAATCATAAAAAAACAATTTGCATCTAAGTTTCATTATCAAGTTGGTAAAAATGTAAATTGTCATTCATTCAAAACAACATGATTTGTCTTCCACTCTACATTGATTGATTTATACTGGATACAGTATACATTGATGTCCGGGATATAGCTTCAACCTACAGAAATTTCTGAAAATGGAAAACATTGGAAACAAAACGCTGGTTTTCTGAAAACAAAACACTAGTTTTGTTTCCATTCACTGACTAAACTCTCTTGAAGTACCAACATGGCTTCTGACCTAAATGCAGTTTAAGTGCTTTCCCCAAGAAACTATCAAGCAAAGATAGTTCTAAAACAAGAGAGGAAAAAAGTAATGCCATGGAGAAAATTTGCTTGGGACTGAGAGGATTGTTTACCATTTAACAATGTCCTATTCTTACTGTAATTTTAAAATTCTGTTTTACAGATAGTTTTTCTGCTCCAAATGCTTTGGTGTGAGTAGCCTCAATCTCCCTATGGACTCAACAGATGAATCACGAAATGGCATTGCTCACTGGGAATGCAGATCCTGAGTTCAGCTCCTACTCCTTCAACAACTTGGAAAACCTGTGTGAAGTACAAACCAAGAAAGGATTCTTCTACAAAAAGGCCAAACTTCTGCATCCTGGAGAAGATTTGTGCTGCTTAGCCCGCTTGGATGACCGATCCAGGTTTGTGATCATCAACGTAGGTGGTATTAAATACGAAGTTCCATGGACCACCTTGGAGAACTGCCCCTTGACCAGGCTTGGGAAGCTAAAATCTTGCAACAATTATGACGAGATCATGAATATCTGCGATGATTACGATGTTAGCTGCAATGAATTTTTTTTTGATCGTAATCCTAGTGCCTTCAGAACCATCATGACTTTCCTGACAGCTGGGAAGCTGAGGCTTCTCAGGGAGATGTGTGCTCTTTCTTTCCAGGAGGAGCTTGTGTACTGGGGGATAGAAGAAGACCACCTGGAGTGGTGCTGTAAGAAGAGATTGCGACAGAAAGAGGAAGAGGCAGCTGAGGCCAGTCTGTTTGAAAGGGAGATGGTATTTAGTGAAACTATGCCATGTGCCTTTCAGGACAATAGCCGATTGAGTTTGTGCATGCGAAAGCTCAGGGATATGGTGGAGAACCCCCACTCAGGGATCCCAGGAAAGATCTTTGCTTGCATTTCAATCTCTTTTGTTGCCATCACTGCAGTCAGCCTCTGCATCAGCACCATGCCAGATGTCAGAGAAGAAGAAGACCGGGTGAGTGCAGCTTTTCTCAGACTAAATCACGTTTTGCATTATTGTCTCCTCAGAGAAGGTGGCAAGCAAAATCACTCCAGCAAATATGCAGGTATTGCATTGAGTATGTATGATGTGGAAGGCTTGCTGGGGAAGAGCACAAGAAAGCATTATGTCCCTTAAAACTGATGGAAGATCGTGCCAAATGCTACATTGTCAAAACAGCTTTGCCAGTTCACAGCAGCAGATAGCTTTACCCAAAAGATTTGTTTTCTGAACATCTCTAACCAGATGACAAACTAGCTGTTGTGGGGATAAAAATCAGCCTTGCTTATGGCTTAAAGTTTTAAGGTTAGATTTAGAACTAACAAATCAGTTTTCCCTAAGTGTACTTTAACAGTTTGAATGAACCCTCAGTACCCCAATGTAAACCCCATATCTAAAGTATTTTGATGCTCTGGGGTGAGGCAAAGGCCAGGGCAGCTGAGGCAGCAACTTAAGAGCAAAACAGAGCAATTGCCCCAATTTTCAAACATGTTTAGTATTCTCAAGTGTAAGCTGTGGATGATTCATGGTCTTGAAAATCAAGTCTTACATATATTTTGTTTATTCTTCAGTTCATCAAATTTCCTAAGGGTTTAGTTCCTTTCTTGTGCAAGCAGTTCACTTTCCTAGGAATAATTGTATGTAGGCCAGTAAGAACTCATCTAAAAAATGATACAGAAGGGCATTTGTGTTTTCTTTAAATATATACTGAAATGAAGTCTGAGGGGCTTGGGGTGTGGGGACATTTTGAAGAGTTTATGGCCTTTCTAGTTTTACCCATGTTTAAGCTTGACACTGAATTTGGGCATATTTCCCAGCTCCATGCTCATTAAATATGGTTGTGAACTTCAGCTATTGACATCACTTCACCCCACAAAGTGCTGTCTCTCTGGTGAAGGCTGAGCTCTCCTGAAAGCAGCCCTCTGCCTGTGTGCCATCACCCAGAGGCTGATGGTTGATCTGCCACTGCCACTAGCAGAAAAGAGGGGGGTCATTTAGTGATTTGTTGCATTGAAATTAAAATGCATGCTGATGGAAAATGGGTCCGGCCACTCCAGAGAGACCTCTTTGTTTTTACTTAGTGGCTCATGAGCAGTTAAACCCACCCTTTGCCTGCAAGGTCTGCTCAGGTTACATATCAACTGAGTAATTTGATTTGGAATCAGACTCATTCAGTAGCAGCAAGGAAAAAAAAAATAAAACATTTGGTATGTTGATTGATACATGGTTTATTTTAAGGGCTTTTTATGATTTAAAATTTAAGGATAGTAGTACTGGCTACTAATTAACACTATATTGCCCTAATAATTTTAAAAGAAATATCATTTCCAAAACACATCTTTTACTGTAATCAACAATCACTGCTCTGGCATCCAGGAATTAGGGCAAGGGGTATTTTACTGCTGAAAACTGAGGGGTTTAGTGTTCAAATGATACTGAATTTACGTGAGAGATGAACAATTGCTTTTAGAATTATGAGAGTTAAGGCACTTTATATTTTTATTAATGCTCTGAACATATTTAGGGGCTCATAATAGAAGGATAATCATGTTTTGTTGGGTGGAGCAGGGCAATAATGAGAATAAAGCAAGCATAAGAGAGAAGCCTGGATTGCTTGGTAAACTGGGACCCTTAGAAGCAGCACATTTTTGTAGTCAAATGCAAAATTGTGCAATAAAGGCAGATTTGTAAAAGCAGAAAGTCTGATTCTCAAAATGAGACTCTAAATAGGATTTAAGTTATAAGCAACTGTGAGATCCTCTTGCAGCATAAAGTCAGAAGGATTAATGTCACCCTTGAATATCTAATCTGGGGAGTAGTGATTAGGAACTGGAAGACTTTTTGTGCCTGCATGCAGCATTGGTGAGACTGACACTAGAATACTGCAGTCAGTCCTCACATTCATATTTTTATTGGTGTTTTGAAAAATTGGAAGACAGTGACAATACCTGTAAATCTTAGTCACCTGTAGAAAATGCCATACAATAAGAAACTCAAACATTTCAGTTAATTTAGATTATAGGAAGGAAGGTGAGTGGATTAAGTACATAAGTGGTTTTTTATGAGGGGAAGGAGAACTATATAATCTAAAGACCTTCAAATTTAGCAGGGAGATGATGCATGGATAAAAGCTGAATCTTGATAAATTCATATGGGAAACTATGTGTCAATATTTAATACCAAAGTGATTAATTACAGGGACAGACTAGGAAAAGAATTAGTGGATTTTTTATTTTTAGAAATTACCAGCTCAAAGCTCAGTGCCCTTCTGAAAGGTAGCCTTCAGCTAAACAGTCTACTTCAGTCAAAAGTAAATTACCAACTGCAGATCAAGTTACAAAGGTGAAGTTCTTGCAATACAGAGAGGATCAGAATAAATTATCCAACACTTTTCTGTGACCTTAAATTCTAGAAGCACAGAGCTCTTGCAAATATTCTTTGTTCTGCCTTTTGCACTAGGACAGATTGCAGATAGTTATTTTGTTTGAAACAAAGGTGGCTTTCTTGCAGAGGGGACAGGTGAAGGAATACTTCTGGGCAAGGAGTCAGGCATGTGCCCAAATGGAATCACTTGTAGGGTCAGAGACCTAGGCTGCAAATTCCCTGGATGGGCAAGCCAATGCAGCTCTTCGAGTAACAGGTGTGGAGGGAAGAGAGTTTATGTGAATTCAAATTCATGTTAATCATCCATATCCCCGGTATCTGGATTAAAATTTGTGCCTGGGGATAGCTCTTTGGTCTGGTTTTGCAGTCTCCTAACAAGCAGAAAATGGATGTGCTCCTTCCTGACTAGAGGAACAAATAAATAGTAAAGATTACTTCAAGGACACTGTATTCAGTGCGTACATTTTCCAGACTTTCTGGCTGGAGTTACTGTTTTTATGGTTCTGTATCAGAGCTGTTATGGGTACTCTGGCTAACAAACAGCGGCCTTTCCTTTGAGCTGGCATTTTTCAGGAAAAAAAAACAACTCTATGTGCCATCTATCTGTGTTGTTATTGCTTCAGGGAAAGACAGAAGAACCAATCACGAAAAAAATTCCCATGCTGGAGAGCAATTTTCTGTACCCCAGTTGTTTAATGCCATCTGAATGGACCAGCTGTTACATCCAGCGATGTCCTGCAGAGGTGCAAATGACCTCACACAAGATGCAAGCACGGGACCTTAAAAGTTAGAAGCAACAACCAAGTGAGTGAGGAAATTATTTTAGGCACCTGCCTATCTCTTTCAAAATACAGCAGAAAATTCAACCGTACATTTTATTCACTGCTTCAGGTGTTCTGGATGTCAGTGGCAATCTCTAGTGATTTAACAAGAGTGGGGCAGATCATGTTCCTCTGTCCTGCAGACGTCTTGCTCATACTAATGGTCACCTTGGAGCCCCTTCAGTGTTTGTCTTTTTGAGATGTAGTACTTCAGATGCTGCACAATTATCAGTAAATTTAACAGAATCAGATCCTAAATTACATTTCACTTAGAAAACTAGGACATATATTTTGACAATTTTTTCTCATTTAGCTTTTATTTACTGATGAAATTAAATAAAATCCACTGATCCAGTAATGTACATAATAGCTGTTTCTGGAAATTTCAGGGATGGGACACTTCAAATGCATAAAGAAAACAAACCTTTGAGGATAGTCAGCCTCTTCCATGTAAAGTAACAGGACAATGATTAATTTTTTTTATTTCAAAATTTTCAAAATAGGAGATTCCTATGTAAAATTTAGATTTAATGGTGAAAAGTCTCCTCTAAAGGCAAAATCTGCTGACACAGAATCATAGCAGGAGCCCTCAGGCACTAATTCTTTCAAGACTATCACAAAAGTCATCTTCAAGACATAAAAATGGCCAGAGGCATGGAGTATCTTTAAGGCATTTTAGGCATATGATACTTCCAGGTGGACTTCTCAATTCTCTAAACAAATAGTAGGCAGTGAGTGAGTCAAGGAAAGCAGCTAATATATCAGCAGAGTCTTAAACCAGTTGGGGATACATTACAGCAAAAGCTTTAAACACACAGTCAGAGCTGAACAACCAGAAGACACTGAGAGATTCAACTGAAAGCCAGATGGTCATCATAACCAAACTCTTAATTTTTTCCCTGTTGAAAACAAACATGTCGACCATTTCTATCTGAAGAAGAAATCTTTCTTTTCTTAACAGCCCTCCTCAGCAGAGAAAAAGAGGTGATGAACTCAGAGGTTAACATCAAGCATTTTGTCCTACTTCACAAAAGCACTTAGAGGCCCAAGTCCCCCCTGAGATCAATCATTTGTAGCACCAGAGCGTAAAATAGGAGAAACAGATAAGTGGTTGGGTGCTGTAACAGGCTCCCCAAGAAGTGGTTACAGCACCAGGCCTGACAGAGTTCCAGAAGGGTTTGGATGATACTCTCAGGAGTATGGTGTGACTCTTGGGGATGGTCCTGTGCAGGGTCAGGAGTTGGACTCCATGATCCTTGTGAGTCCCTTCCAACTCAGCAGATTCTCTGATTCTGTGATACTTCCTTTTTCACCGTGCTTCCCTAACATATTGGGAAAAGCTAGCCTAATTAAAGATGCTGTGATAGGAAGTTACAGTTCAATAACCTTCAGCTGAAGAACATTACAACAAAGAGAGTGACTTATAAATAATGCAGTTAATAATAGCTCATAAAGAAGCCGAAACTATTTAACCTTCTAAGCTTCATTTACACACTGTTCTTCAACTTTCATTATGGTGAGGGTGGGGAATAGATAAATTGTGAATGTGCTTTTTAAACAATCTTATGACTAAAGATTTCATTTCACAAAGGTACACACAAAAGGAATCTCAGACGAGGTTAAGAGAGACTTGTATAATGATTCTCAATAGCTTTTCATAGGCAAGCTGTTACTGTAGAGGGGTGGATAAGCAGATAGTGTGGTGGATTTAAAACTGGCTGAATGGCCATGCCCAGAGCATGGTGATCAGTGACACAAAGTCTAGTTGCAGGCCACTAACTAACAGCATACCCCTGGGGTCTGTACTGGGTCCAGTCCTGTTAGACATTGTTAGTGTCCTGGAGGATGAAATAGAGTGTACCAGCAGCAAGTTTGCTGATGACACAAACTTTGGATGAGTGACCAGTGGGCCAGACAGTTGTGCTGCCGTCCTGAATGGTCTTGACAGGCTGGAGAAATGGGCTCAGGAAGCCTGTGGAACCTCAGCAAGCCAAGCAAGGAGAAATGCAGAATCCTGCACCTGGAGAGAAACAAACCCACACACCCATCTGGGGCACCCATATGGAAAGGAGGTTGGCAGAGAAGTACCTGGGGATCCTGGTGGGATCCTGGTGGACACCAGGTTTACCATGGGCCAGAAATGTGCCCTTACGGCAAAGAAGGTTACTGGTATCCTCGGCTGTGTTAGGCAAAGTATCACCAGTAGGTCAAGAGAGGTGCTCCTTCCCCCCTGCTCATTCCTCACTGGTGAAGCTGCATTTGAAGCGCGGTGTCATGTTCTGGGCCCCCAGTATAAGAGAGATATGAGTATACTGGACAAAGTCCAATATAGGGTCATGAAGATGATGGAGGGATTGGAGCATCTCTTCTACGGGAAAGGCTGAGAGAGCTGAGATTGTTTGTACTGCAGGAGAGAAGTCTCAGGGGGATCTCATCAGTGTGTAGATACACCTGCAGGGAGGGCTCACAGAGGACAGAATCAGGCTCTTTCCACTGGTGCCCAGTGACAGGACCAGAGGCAATGGTTGTAAACACAGGCATTTCCCCCTGGACATCCGGAAATACTTTTTCATTGTGAGGGTGGTCAAGCATTGGCACAGGTTGCCCAGGGAGGTTTTAGCATCTCCATCCTTGGAGTTATTCAAAAGCCACCTAGAAATACTCCTGGACAACTATGTGGCCCTGTTTCGGTTGGTGGAAGGGGCTGGACCAGGTGATCTCCAGAGGTTTCACGCAACCTCATCCATTCTGTGTTTCTGTGGTTATAACTATTGATTTTATTAGGTTTGTAATCAAAATAAGTAACTAAATAGAAAGACATAAAAGGGCCTCAGTGTGTCAGAAATGCTAGACGTTTTGTTGAATTGATATTATCTTGTCTCAAAACTCTTGCAGTTTGGGGTATTTCTGCATGGGGATAACACATTTTTATATTAAATCATTCACTTATTTTAGTGAAAAGTGATGTAAGGGAGTAAAACAGTTGTTGTTGTTGCCTAAGATGGCACTCTGCTTAAGACACTGTACTTAAGCTTTTCATTACTGCAGAGCTCATTTTTATCACTTTCTCTCTTTTCTGACTGTTCAGTTGTTCTGCATGTGATACTGAGACTTTGATTTTAACGTAGAGCCACATGTGATGCATAGATATTTTGGTTTTGTAAATGAAAGTCTTAATAAATTGTAACTTGTGTTGGAATAAACTGTGCTAGAAATTTCAGCACAGTCAACAAAAAGTGTGCCTTTTAAAAAAAAAATCTCTGCTGGTATTACAGATACCTATTTATAGTCTATAGGCACTGAGGGTGACTTTTTATAAAAAGAATCTTGGGGAATTGGACTAACTACTTTCCCGGGGGATCATCCGAGAATTCGTTTTTGCCATTTTCTCAGCTCTGCTGTTTAAATGCAAAAATTATGAGCTGTAGCAGTGTCACTAGTTTTGCCATCTGAACTGATCAACTGTACTTGTCCCTTTTATTGGTAATTTGCATTTTGTGTTTGCTCCAGACACTTCAGGCCACAGCTGGCTGGAGGATAGGGAAAGACCAAATGACTCGGTAGCAATTTTTACCTGCCTTTTCTACATTGTGCACAAGGAAGTTCCTGTACAGACGAGATTCAAATTGAGTTTCGTATTCACATGTCTTTGCTAAGGGATGTAAGACACAGAGCACTGCAGAACTGTATTTTAAAAGTAAGGTGTTACTTTTTTTTTTCTTTCACAAGTTTAAAGTAGGTTTTCTCCTCACATAGTACTTAAATCAAAACAGTAATGCAAACTCCAAATTGCAACCCCTGAGAGCATCCTTTACCCACAACTTGAGTCATCAGCAGTATGTAAAATTTGCTTTCTCATTTAAAATCTCAATTGGCCTCATATAGTTCCACCACCTGTTTTGGGTAGTGCTGCCCTTAGATTGTGGATGCTTTGGGACAGAATGTCTTAAATGCACTGTCTATGACCATCATAATAACAGAAATAAAAACTACCTGCTGTTCAGGTGCATGGGTACATTCCTCATGCGTCAGACTGCAGGCTGTATTTCTAAGCAAGGAAATTCTTTTCAGAAGTGAGACGAACTTAATTCATACAAGATGCAATTACTATATGAGTCCAAAACTAAGGAGTAACCACAAAGTTTGCAAGTCTGAGTCATCATAGTAGAGTCTCCCAGCTCCTCTCTGATAGAAATTTGGTCAAAGAAATTTGCTGTGCATGTTTTCTTTCAGACAGCTCAGGATGGTCTGAAAGTAATTAAAAGTGGTGAGGTTTGATAGAGTAAAATGATGTTTCTGCGTGCCACAAAGACAGCTTTGAAATCAAGGAGTCGAGAACCTCTGCACTGCTGAATCTAAACCTAAATGTCAAGTTTTGTAGGATTTTTTTGAGTGGTGTGAATCTTTTATCTGACTCCCATGGAATTCATAAGAATAAGGCTAATGGCAGAATGTTCTTTGCAAGAATCAAGACGTGGTGATCATGTCCTTTGATCATTTTACTGAAAACTGTGCTCGTCTCTGAGATGTCTGAATGATACTGTCCTTAATGTAAAAGAATTCATGTATTCATCTTTCCTTTGTGGATCTGAATCTAAATCTCTCCTTTACTGGCTGTCCAAATCCAGCTGTTATACTGAGCATATCTTAATATCAGTTTATTTTACCTGGTTCAGAACTGCTTTATTCACACACTGGGGAGACACATTTGGTGCTGTGAGTCCTCACCATTGCTGTTGGACAACACACTGCCCACTGCACCAGCTCGGCCAGCCACTGTCCAGGACCCCAGCTGCCTGGGAACCACCCCCCCGGTTAAATAGCACACCATATACCAGTTTTGCCAACTCTTTTCAGAGTTAGGCCTTCCTCTTTGCAAGGCTGCCTTAAGCTCGTAATGAATAGAAAACATTTGAATTAATGATTGGTCATTCTTGATATTGGTTGTGGGGACAGCGTGCTGAATAACAACTCATTGTATTTAATCATGTCTGCATCTGGAGGGCTCTCACCACTTCTTCTCCTTGGATTGTTTTCTCCTCTTGGGAAAAAAAAAAATTCTGCAGTCATCTCACACCTGAAAAAATAAACAATACCCACCCCTCCACCCAAAATTCCAATCTTCCTGCTTCACTGAAGCTCTTTAAACTTTAGCAGACATACCTAGTTGTTGCATCGTGGTAGCTTCTTCAAGAGAAGATAAAGGAAGCAAACATGGTCCCAGTAAGGAAATCTTTCTACGTTGTATGAGGAGGGTTAGGAGGAATGTTGTATTTTCTTTCACTAAAAGTTGCCTTTAGATTGGGAATAGGGACATAGCAATGTACATACACAGAGTACCTCAGTGAGCCTGCAGAACCTCTGCTCAAAATTCCCCCTCTCAGCAAAGTCACTGGCTGAGGTGTTCATGCCTGGCTCTTATCAACCTTGGGTCTCATTGCAGCAGCTTTAATTGGATTATTTTTCCCAAGTAAAGAGTGAAATTCTTATGGATCAAGGGGCTGTCCTGGAAGATTTAGAGGACAGTAGGTTACAGTATAGACTTTGAGAGCCATCTGAGACTCTCTGTAGTGTTTTAGGCTTAGAAGTAAAAAAAATGGAGAGTGTTTCTTTGTACCGCTTGGGGATGAGGCAAGAATTGACTAAGGTAAAATTCCTGTTGGCTTGTTAATAATGTTATTCTGTGCCAATGAACCCTTACTTTCTCATGAATAAATAGTAGTTTTAGGTCTTCTTTTAAATATTGTATAAATATGCTGCAAGATAACATTAGTGATAAATAATTAAACAGCTAAAACTCTTTCATAAAAGCATTGGTAACTTTGTCACGTTGTTAACTGGTTTATGTTTGGTGCAATGTGGTTTACTCAGCAAAATATGTTCCATGATAACTTCTTTTAATATCTCTCTGGTTCCACTACCATAACTATCTATACCTAAAAGTAGGTTTATTCTTCAAACTTCCAGGTAAATCATCCAGGGACTCTCTGAAGCAATCTCACAGTAATAGTCACTTGGCCCTCAGACAGGTTTGTAAAATTACTACAGCTACTCATCATAGCCTGCTATGTAACATCCTGGGGGTACAGCACAGTTTCTATACTCCACAGATTGCTCCACTGTCTTTTGCAAGAGAGCTTGTGCTCTGTGGGTTTATTGAATACTATCCCAGTGTTTTGAAAGAGAGAAATCATTCATTTATTTGTGATAAAAATATCCTCTGTAAACTTCACCTCAGAGCTCCAGAATATGTTGCTATCAATTTCAGAGGTTCAGAATGAAAGAAAGCAAACAGATTTATATTTGGCCAGACCTCATATAGCTAGGCTGAGGTAATGAGCTGATTCATGTGTGTGGCACTTAGAAAAATTGCACTAAATCATTCAACATTATAAATGCTTACATTTTCATTGCTTAAAATGTCATAATCAAGATGAAATATAAAAGTTTTTGAACTGAGGGCTTTTTGCATGTTCATGGAGACATTTAGATTCAAGACAAATTGAGTTAGAAGAGAGATACACAAATGAGAAAATAAAAAGTTTTAAGATTTTTTGCAATAGTTTTTTAATAAAGGCTTGAGAAAAGATCAGGAGAAAACTATAAGGCTCTTGGATTTTCTAAAGGCAAGCCTGATATTGATTCCAGGTAAAAACATCAAAAAAGATGGTACTGAGTACAATCAGCCACATTTTTGAGGATGACAGCATAGTTAGTTCTAGTCTATATAGAACACTACTCATTAATCAAACTTAGTATGATTTTTATGAGGTTATAAAGTTTTCAGAAGAAAACAACTTCTGATGTAGATACTTCCATAAGACATTTGAATTGTCACACAACATATTTCCTTAATAAAAAGTCATGTTTCAAAAACTTATCTCCCTTATTAAATGTTTAAAAAATTTCTCTTAGATCTCATAGTAGCAGAAAACCAACATAAGACATCATTCAGTGCCAGTATATGCAGAAAGGCATGTGAGTGTCTCTAGTGTTGGCCCAGAGATACTTAGGTGTTTTGCTGATGATTTGGGAGAAAAAATAAAGCCATTTCTAATGAAATGTGCAGGGAGTGACACACCAGAAGTATCTGACACAGTTTGCTGAACTGATTTGAACATGGAGAGGTAATTGCGTGGCCATTGGCAGAGAGTGTGACCTCAAAGTATAGAAAGCATAAAGACCCTGGGATGGAAGAATCTTTTGGAAAGTGAGGACTCAAATGATTTGGAGACCCTGGTGAACTACTGCCTGTTCAGGATTTCCCATCTGACATGTTAGTTAAGAGAAAAAGTGTGAAGCTTGAGATACTGTGTCCAGGTTGGTACCCGTTATGCGGGCAAACTGAAAAAAAAAAAAGTTTAAAAAATTATTTAAAATCTGAAAGTTCTGCTTTATAGTGAGACACTAGAAGAGTTTTTAATGTAGTGAGAATAAGAAAAAGAGAATGTATGTGAATAACAGTGAGCAATAACTCAAATCTGTGGCTAGACAAACTCATGCACTAAATTATGTTACAGTGTAGCTAATTAACAATGAAAACCATTTATCTTGACATGCTTGCATACATCTCCTAGAGTTTTTAAATACATTCTGTCAGTCTCTGTAAACATTATAACTCAGTTGAAGCCATGTATATGATTCACAAGCCACTTTGCAAGATCCTTTGCTCCACAGGGGATCAGCTCCCCTGAGCTGAGGGGATCAGGGAAGAGCCTTTTCTGACCTTACAGGTTGGTGAGCAACTGCCATCCTGTCTCTGACTCGCTGGTGCAGGAGATGCCAGCGAGGATGCTGTATGTCGGGGCCTTCCTTGGCCCTTGTGCATATTCAGACCCAAAGGTATTGGCAAGATGAAATGAGCAGAGGCAGTTCATAATTTTGATTAAAGGTGAAGGCAGCCGGAAAAGACTCAGAAGCCTGGAAGCTGTCTGAAGAGGAGTGACATGGCATTAGTCTAGTTCTGTGAAGGCAACTTTCTAACCAAGGTTTCTTGCCCAGCACTGACTGTGCTTGTAGGGCTGCTACAGGGGCTGGGACATGCTACCAGTGGGGCTCAGCCCCAGTCAGAACAGGCTGTTCACAAGGATACATGCTGGTCAACCCCTCTGGTGATTCACTCACTCTACCCTTACCTTTCCATACAGTGACACATACATACACACCCAAAAACATTCCCTTCCTTCTGCTCCAGATCATTTTCTGAGCTTAGATTCAAATAGGGAATACAGAAAATAGTGTGAAGGTCCCAGTCATCCAATGCATCCTGAGGCATGTTGGAAGCTTGGCACACACTACACTGTGTAGAGATGATGACAACAGAAATTGTAGCACTCGCCCAAAAGGTCTCTGCACAGACTGTGAGCAGACACTGCAGGCATTTTCTTCCAGTCTGCAGCTAGTTGCCTTTATACAGAGTAGCAATATTAGATATTTTGAGGTAAATTTTTATATTCTGCACTGCTGTCAGAGAAAGCACTGATTTTACTGTTGCCTTCGGCAACAGAAAGAAAGCGTGTGGTTTCCCTGTGGTCAGATCCACCTTGTAAAAATCCATCCACTGTGCAAGTGCAGCAGCACAACTTACAGCCCTTCAGTGCAAGGGCAATGCGGGAGCTGACTGCCAGCTGCGCCTCAGCTGCCACCAGCAGGAAAGCAAATCTACCCACAGGCAACACAGGCTTGCTTTCAGATAAGAGTATAAAGGGAAAGTGAGTGGGGGGAATACAGATTTGGGAAAAAAACATATAAAAGGAAAACAGTAAGCTTGACTCTGTCCTCATTTCCTCCAAGAAAAAATATGGACACCTCCTTATAGCAGGTTACAGTAAAATTATGTGGCTCAGTAAAATGGAACCAGCAGTGAGTCGGGAGCAGGAGGAGAAGAGTTTGAAAAGCAGGGATTGAAAGAAGGGAGAAACCGGGATAAATTATAGGGGAAATACTCTTTAAAATGCTATTAAGAATCAGTTGTTCTTTTAATATGATTAGTGAATGACAGGGAGAGAACAAGACAGATTCCTTTTTAATGTGGGAAAAGATTGAGAACAAGGAGGAAAGAGGATGCTGGGTTTAGGAAGACCATGGTTCTAGACACTGTATATCTGCAGGTACCTGTGAGCACAGCTGGTGCCACCACAACATCTTTTCCCCAGGTGTTGGGTTGTTGTGAAAGCACTGGGAATGTCATTGCTTTGTCACACAGCCCTGTCTTTCTTTGGCTAGTCTTTTTGGAAAAGCGTAAGGTCTAGATGTTCTCATTCCCTGGGAAAACTGTTCAAGCCACATCTAAGTGTCCTTGGTCAGAACTCAGACCTACTCGGGTTCTGCAGTGCTTTGATTTATGCTGCCACTTATCAGAGATAATTCATCTTTATTTTTGCATTCCTGTCATGACTGTGAGGAGCAGGTGTGCTATAAGTGCCAGGTGCCATTGCCCAAGTTTTTTCAAGCAAGAACTGAGTCTGTCTTGTTTTCAGAGCACTAGGATATAAAATGTGATTCTTCCAAAATCAGATTTGCTAAGTTGCAATGTAACTGGCCTTCTTCATGTGAAAGCTCAGGATCAAGTATTTTCTTAGGTTTACAGATAATGGATTTTTTTTTAAAAAAAAAAAGTGTTGTAGCTTCCAAGGCTCTGGTGCCTCCATCAGAACTAGAAAAGAGAGGGGGCTGAGGAAGAAGTTCAGGGGAAGAGTGGGACACTTGCCAGCAAGGAGGCTCCCAGTGCTTCATTATTCTCTTTAGATTTTTTTACTTTCAGTTCAGTAAAAAAGTGGGCCAAACCAAAGAAAAATATTCTGGAAATAGAAAATTCCAAGGTAATTTTAGTCAGAAAAAGTAAGAACATCAGTGTTTCTAAATTGAAGCTGTTCTTTGGAAGACACTGTGTCTTGATCAAGTCATTATCTTTTTTCCTGCTTTATTGCCTCTCTCCACGGCAGTGACTGATAAACAAACCTTCTGTGCTGACCAGCAGTGTTTCCCACAGAGGGGTCTGCCACAGGGCAAAGACAAGCAAGCCAGAGGGGCAGTGGTCTGTGAAATCCTTCCTTAAATGCCATGGAAGTTGATGAACTTCAAATATAATACCTTTTTCTCATGGATCTGTGTCTTCCTGTGTAGTTATTTGTCTTCAAACAATTTCCAAATGGCACTGAGAAGTTGTAAAATCATGAAAGCAGACCCCAGGTACAAAAGCAGTGCTTTGGCTTAGAATATTTGTTCAAGCAAATGGCAGTTAGATTATTCCTGCATATATAGGTTGTAATTCTCTAAATATTATTAATAGCCTGCTTATGTCTTACAGTCATGCAAAGAAAGACAAAAGCTGTGGAGCAGTCAGGTGGAGATTTCAGACCTTGAGGGCCAGCTCCAGCAGCGCCTTTGCCAGTTGAATATTTAAGGCAGGTAGGCTTTGGAGGGGTCCTCTGAGGTAAGTGCAGCTCCCTGTTATGGGAACTACATCACACCACCACTCCCAGAAACTGATAAGCTTCATCTTAAAAGCTCTCTGGTCTTCTCTGTTCTTGCAGGGGTCCATTTTTGTAGCTCATGTATCTTCTAGACTTCAGATTCTGAAAACTTGAGTAGCTATTTCTTCTTCAGCCAACACTGTCCTTTCAGTTAGCGAGGGGTTCTCTTTGTACATAACTAGTACCAACTGAGCATGGAAGGCCCCTTTCCTTTCTCCTCCTGCCTTTCCTGCTGATTGCAGTTACTTTAGCTGATGGAGTTGCCCTTCCCAGCTACTCCTGGACCAAGTCAGTAGTTGTGTAGCCACTCAGTGTGTTAATCCTGTTTGACTTTGTACTGAAGAGGATTAGGGAATGATCATATGTCCCATTCTGTGGGCTGAACTGTGGATTGTACACAGACAGGCAGTAAATGCAGATAACAGTACATTCAGCCTGTCCAGATAGACTTGAATGAGAACATCTGACAATCATTGAACAGCTCTTCATCCCCTTGGTATATTCATAGACAGAAATCATGTTTCTTCCTTCATTTGCTGATGGTAAACAAGGCACATGTTTTTAAGATAGGTTTTCCATTCCACTAGCCATCCAAGTAACCTTGGGTTACTGTCCCAGCTCACTCCAGTTTGAATCTGCTTTGTTGAGTATGGATGGTTCTTGAACAAATCAAATCCTTCACTTATATATTGGGACCTGTCAGCAAGCTCCAGATACAAGTGTTGGTTGTTTTGCATGGCTATATTTAGTAAACCAGAAGAAGTTGGTATCAAAGCTTGTTTCAAGAGTGAAAACCACAGATTGTGAAAAGATGTGTGTATGGATTTTGGTGAAGCAGATTATAAACACAAGAAAACCAAAGAAATACATAATGAAGGGAATACTAGCTCATGAGGAGGTCACCAGGCAATGAGAATGAAGCCATATCCTCAAGGGAAATGTTACCCAGGGTATATTGCTCCTCCTTAAGTTATACTATAACCTCTCTCCACTGCTGTGTGGTGTGATCAGAGTGGGAGATAGTATCAGCTGGCTGCTGGAGCACATACTGTTCCCTCAAGCTGTTCTCAGCCACGGTCACAGAGTCCGAGGAGTTTTAAGACATTTGATGTCTTGACGTCCCTCTGCAGCCTCTCTGGGTGAGGTACTGTGCTGTTCCCGACAGGCATCTGAAAATCAGGCAAGTTGATGGTGTTCTGTTTCATAGGAATTTTATGGTTTGTTTTATTCTTTATGTGTTTCTTCCTTCTTGGTGATTTTAGGTTTTGGCTGCTTTCCATAAAGCAAAGCCAGATAACATTTCCCTCTAACAAATACTGTTGCTTTTGGAGAAGTGCATGCTAAAAGTGGTTGCAGGCATGAGAAGAGCTAGTTCAGAAGAAGGTAATAATGAAAGGGCATTTTATATATCTGTGGTACTATTTACCTGCTTTTTATTCTTCCTAATAACTCTACTGGGGCTCAAAGGGGAAAGATAGTGGACCAAAGAATACATCTGCATGTGGCAGGGACAGTAAGTGAAGAAGGCAAGGAAATGGAAGAAAGCCTTAGGATGACAGTAACAGTCTTGCCTGACAGGTAAGGGATTGAATACCCTTTGTCTGTGTCCTTCTCCACAATTCAGATGCCAAATCCATGCAGTCAGCTGTTAACATATCTACAGCATTTTCAGGGGAAAAGGTGTCAGTTGAATATACCTCAAGGCTCAGTATTTATGGCTTAGAAGCCTGAGGTCTACCTACAGTGTCTAATTTTGGTTGCACAGTTTGGCACTGAGATGGCCAAAAGCAGCAGGCTGTTTGTGGTTTGGGCAGAGTAACTCAAGGAAACACAGCTGGTTCCCTCCTGCAGCCTCTTGCAACAGGAGTGCCATCTCTGTCTGCCATCTCTTTAGTCTGCAAGGGTAGTCATTAGTCATAGGCAATCACAGTGCATAGGTAAAGTGCTCATGCACATGGCCTTCCATTCCCTTCCAGAGACTCCTAGACCTTTCTGCAAGTTTTCTGTGAACACAGCCATCTGGCTTTGTAGTGTCAGGTCAGGGAAGCAATTTGAGGCAGAATGCAAGTAACTGTATCTCAGTAACTCCTTGGCTGCATGACTGCAGCTGAATATCACAGTATGTAGTTTAACAAGCTGATTGGGCTCTGACTGGGTATTTCAGCACACCCCACAGTTACCTTCTAGCAGTTGCCGTAGTCTTTTGGCATCTCCCTTGTTTCTGTTGGTGTTCCATGTTTTTTTACTTTCAGCTTCACTAGCAGGATAAAAATGGCAGGCTGAGGGGTTTTGAAAAGTGGTGATTTGAGGCTGTACTGTCTCAGGATCAAGGGAAATTCAGAGAGGTAAGCAGGTCCTGCCCATGTCCTTGCCCTTTCTCCTCAACAGACAAGTAGCAATTGTACCAGAGCTGTCTTGTCTCCATAACATGGCTGCCCACCATAAAAGACAGCCCTTCCCACTGAAGGTAAGACTCTGGTTAGCTTTGCTAGCAGCTGGGCTGAAGATGAAGCACAAACTCTAAGCCCTAGTTACAGATCAAAGTGTGTATAACAAGAAGCAGAGGACTCTTTCATGACCCCTTAGTGACTTTAAAAACAGAAACTGTTACTTTGACTTCACAGCCAGCCAGCTTTGAGGACAGGCTATGCAGTATCTGAATCATCTTTGTTCGGGAGCACAAGAAATACTCAGAGCAGGCTGACTGCAAGTTCAGCCTGACCCCAGGTTTAATGGCAGAGGTACTGAGTTACAGTCACCAAATCTGTGGGTGGTCAGTGGAGAGAGGAGCATGTCTGAGCCCTAGGGCAGGGTGGGATGCTGCCCTTCCAACAGTGGGTCACATCACAGGAGTCATGCACTCATCCCTGCTGTGAAAATTATCTGGATGCTTTCCTCAGAAGATCACTTTTCATCAGAAAATTGCCTTTCATCAGAAATTGCCAGCATGAGCAAAATCTTTGAGTTTTGTTGGTGAGGGATGTTTCTGGGAATTTGCTCTTTCCCTGGAATATTTCTTCATTTTACAGTGACAGTTGGGACAAGGGAGGGCAAATGACCCAGTGCCCAGTGTTCCAGTCAATCCTGCACACTGGGACAGACCCATGTGCAGGCTTCCACCTTGCTGGCATTGAAGCAGGAGCTGGGTCTCACTCGGCAAATGCCCCAAGTGTTGGGCTGCTCAGTAATTGGTAGTGGAGGAGTGTCTGTCCTCTGAATCACCCTGCAGATATTCATTGAATCAGGCAGCTCAGCCTCGCATCCAAATCCGAGGGGAACACCCTAAGCCTCTGTACTGGGAACATCTCACAGCACTGGGGGCTGTGGGCAGACCTTGTGTAGCAGCCTCAGGGACTTTGTCTGCTGGTCCCTTAACACAAATCTCTGATGCTGAAATCTCAGTTACATCAGAATTTCGAGTTCCACATTGTTGTTATAAAAGAGTCTGATCCAACGTGCGAAGAGAAACACTTGAAATGCATGACCCCAAAGGCTCAAGTAACAAGGGGCAAGTGGAAGAGAACAAAAGCAGCATTTTAGAAATGTTATGATTTTAAAACTTACGAAAGTACTTTTGTATGTAATGCCTTCATGTTTGGATTTCTTTTTTTACTTAACATATACATTTGGTGGGGAGGGAAATCTCTATAGAGTGGAAGTGGGCAGCACTGAAACTTCTTCCTTGAAAGTCCTGTGGAGCTGCTGACCATATAAAAATGTGCATGCAAAGAAACAAGAAACTGGGGCAGTTAGAGGTGCTGGCTTTTGACATCTTCTAATGCTGGAGGGATTAAAAGATGGTGTCAAAGCATGCAAGAAAGTAGAGGAGAGCCAGAATTTCTTCTCAGCAGACCAGAGGACAAAGGCAGGGTCAAGAAGCCACACAACACACAGAGAAGAATTTTTCTGAGGCTTAGTACAGGGAAGTGACAGTGAATGGGACCCTGGAAGACAAACCAAAATGTTTCTGAGAGATGTCTGCAACTTTTAGACAGACCATACAGAGAGCAACGAGTACAGCTGGATTTGAACTCCAGGGACAGTGATTTTTCTTTTTGTAATTTTCCTTTTGCGAAAGGTTCCTTTGGCAAAGAACGTATTTCTCCAGAAAAGAAATAACTGCAGTTGGCTTTTTGACAGCAAATTTCTATAGATCCTAATGAAGGAGATTTACTTTGATTTCACTACATAGAATTACTTACTGAGAGCTTCCTTCTTTTGTTTTCATGTGCCCTGAGTTGACATTAGTATATTGTCCCCCCAAATCTTCTGCAACTGCAGATATTTCCCCATAATCAATTTATTTCTGCACAGGAAAAAAAAATAATCCCTACTTACTCTTTGAAAGAAATAAATGTAAGCACAAAAATAAACATACGCATCTTGTAGAGGACAATTGTTTTCCCTGTGGCCCAATTTCAGAAATCTAGATATGGAAATGTAATTATAAAAATGAATTCATTAGATTACAAGATGAAAAAGTCTGGTTCGTTGGTATGAGAGCTAGCTATTTTGCTTACAAAAAATAAAAAGCAAAAAGCAGTATGTAGTTGTTAATGTACATGTTTATGGCCACAAGTTGGTATAGCTCAATCTTTTTGAGAGCACACAGATTTGATGCAGATCTATTTTGGGCAGGATGCTATTCTATTCTGTTAGGACTTGTTTTTCTTGTGTTCCAATGGTTGATTAATTCTTATTTGCTCTTTTTTTTTCATCTGTGTGTGTGTCTCTCTGAGAATTTTTGTTTTGTTTTCTTAAATGGAAAAAAACCCAAAACCCTAAGCAGAATTACAGCATCCAGTGGACTTGAATGCATAGTTAAAAGTTTTAGAAAGAAAAATTGTCTTTTTTTTTAACCAGTACTGTACTAAGGAGGGGAAAGACTGCAAGGAAAAGCAGCTGCAGCTGAAAAAACCAAAGTGCAAAGTGCATAAAATACATTTTTGCTGTTGCTGTTTTTTGATTTCATGTGAGGGTAATAATAGGTCACATTTAGGTAATATTGAAACATGGCCCAAGGGACAGGAAGACATTTAATTAGTGGAACAAACAACCCTCTGGCAGTTTGATTGATGCATAGATCTGTTTTTTAAAAGCCAGTTCAAACTCTCATGTTCTCAGGACAGTCTTTGGACAGAGCCTGGCTTATTCAGATTACGATAGGTTAATAACAATGCTGAGAAATATCAGCACTTTGCTGGAGATAGTTCTGCACTAGCTGAAAGTGGAGATTGTTACATCCTGTTGAAATGAACTCTCTGTAGCTGAGCATTATCACTCCACTCTACTGAAAGCAAACATTTCGGCATTCACATTAACTGTGGATATCAAGGAGACCGGAGAAAAGCCAGAGTGCAACAATGGCTCTGAGTGGAGCACATTTCAGCACTTCTTTACCTTGATGGGCAAAGATACCAGCTTGGTTCTGCTGCATTGGGTGACCTGACCTTCAGATGCCATCAAGTGTCTTGAGCTTGGCTGAACAAAAGTTGCCAGGCTGCTCCTACACTTGCTTTTGGGATGTAACTTCTGCAGGATTATTTGAGACATAAATAGTATAGCTGTAGGTTCATGAACGTACACAGGATGAACGTGTCAGAGTGTGGGAGGGCAGACAGAGTCTTTCAAAATTCATCTCCACTGGTAGTCCTTTAATGAGGCACAATTTTCACTCCTGTTTGCTCCCACACCAAATTTCATACACAGAAGCACTTTGGAGAGTCTTCTTTCTGTATGCAGCTAATATAAAGTGCTGGGGTTCACAGGACCAAGCCTGACAGAATTCAAGAAGCATTTGAATGTTACTCTTAGGCACATGGTGTGGCTCTTGAGGATACTCCTGTGCAGGGCCAGGAGTTGAACTCAATGAACCTTGTGGGTCCCTTCCAACTCAACATATTCTGTGATTCTGTGATGTTACAGTGGCACAGGCAGAGTCCTTCCACTGAGTTTTTGAGCTTTGGCTGTGGCCGACAGAGTCAGATTCATGAAGTGGTGTGGTTTTTTAACTGATGGGAGAGCCTGACAGCTTAATTATGCTGTGAGAGGAGCGAAGCTCCTAGGTACAAAATCTTCTGTCCTATGTGTTATGCTTGTGACAAAAATACTCACTTGCGACCAAATTAGTTTGGTGAGGCAGATATAAATGAAGGTCCTTCCAGTCTTCACACCTAACAAAATTAGGAAGTTAAAAGACAGGCTATATGAGCTACTACACTAGTAAAACAAGATTATCCATCCTTCCTGCAATGTGCTTAAAATCTTGACAAGGGCCACAAATGCTGCTTCTGATGACTCCTTTCCATGTCTTCTTGTTGACATCTCTGTAGTTATTGTCTCAATCTCTTCAGTGTAAAGTATGCAGGGTGCCTCTGCATTTTGGTGATCGTATCAAGGTAACACAAGGCTTTACAGTCAATGTGATGACACTGCTTTTGCTGCTGGCTGTGCAGTAGCCCTTGAAACACGTATCCAGTCACTCCACAACATTTTGAGGAGATCTGCAGTTAGCAGAGAGAGCAAAAGTCTCATCACTCTTTTGATGTATTCTTTCCCAACAAAGAAAAACCTGTGCATACACACTGACAGAGGGATAAAGTTAGGATGTGAGGCTGTGCAGTAAAAATTTTCTTGGCTTTGTGTAGCAAAAGATACCTGTGGTGAGCATGTGGGCAGAACTGTTAATAGATGTGCCAGTTTCTCAGCTTCTCCAGTAGTGAAATGAGAACTAGCTTGACACAGCCTCACCACCCTTGAATGATGTTTTATTGCTATAATCTAGCATAGGCAAGTAAACTGAGGTTGGACATTAGGATTTAATACCTGTTGCATCCAGTGGGAGTCATACACCCCACCAGCATGGATGGACTCCTACACACTTACAGAAGTTTTCACAAACTGTTCAGAGTCAGACTGGCACACTGAATAAATATATACTTCCCTTAAATAAATATACACTTCCCTTAAATAAATATACACTTGCCTTCCACACAAAGCCCCCAGAGCATTTACACTTTCATATGAGCATTTACAGAGGAAACATCACTAGCTCTGTAATTGTCCACATCAAAATCTGTTTATTTAGAGAGGCTGATTATTATTCAGCTGGAGTTACCAACAGTGATGTAGCAGAAAATTGCCATAGTACTTGTGCTGTTGAATTAACAACTGAAGAGCAGCCATCACCAGCATTGTTGTTTATTGCTTTTCCAATGCACCAGTGCTGGCTTGTCTACAGACACCTTAACTAAAGAGACAGAGTTGTCTTTATTTGCCACTAAGTGAGCCTTCAGGGAAGAGCACTGCTTCCAGTGTCTCAGAAAGCTTGGAGAAGGCATTTATGGTGAGGTAACCAAAAATACTTCTCTCTGGTCTCCCCTCTGTTTTGTGGTATTTTTTCTTTTAGAAATGCCTACATTTATCAGCACTTTATATAAGCTTTTGACTGCAAGGCTAGTGTGTTAATAAATGTTCACTGGAATATAAAATACTTTCTATATTCAGTGAATAATTGATTATAGATAACTCCAAGCATATAACTTAAAATGCTGTAGGTGTTTATGAGCCATTTATAAGCAATTTATTATTGATCAGGAAGGGAAGGAGGAATCACACATTTATTACAACGCATGAATCTTGTACTAATCCTTTCCAAAGAGTGTTGAAGGCTTGGCTAGAAATGAAGTGTGAGGCACTGACCTTTCAGCAGTGGGCTATCTGGCTGACAACTGATAACATCATACAAAATTCAAGGAAGCCTTGGGATACTTCAGAGCATTGTCGACGTGTCCTGCAGCCAAACATGTAGCTAGTACCTTGGGTTTTAGTTATCTCTTCCAAATGCTCTCAGCAGCCATGATTTTGTGTCAGAATTCCTATCAATTTCATGTGGTACTTTAAGAGCTGCCACACTGTTTCTTTGGTTCATTCCCTGGCTAAATCTCTTTCTTCCTCCTTTTATGTGTTCTCTGCTCCTCCTCTCCCCAGGGTGAATGCTCACGGAAGTGCTATGACATCTTTGTGTTGGAGACGGTGTGCGTGGCATGGTTTTCATTTGAGTTCCTACTGCGATCCATCCAGGCAGAGAACAAGTGTGCTTTCCTGAAAACCCCGCTCAACATCATCGACATCCTGGCCATTCTGCCTTTCTATATCTCTCTCATTGTGGATATGGTCTCCACGAAAAACAGCAGCAAGCCTGGAGGGGGAGCTGGGAACAAGTACCTGGAACGAGTGGGCCTGGTGCTGCGCTTCCTGCGGGCTCTGCGCATCCTGTATGTGATGAGGTTGGCGCGGCACTCGCTGGGGCTGCAGACCCTGGGTCTCACTGTGCGCCGCTGCACCAGGGAGTTCGGGCTTCTCCTGCTCTTCCTTTGTGTCGCCATGGCCCTCTTCTCACCACTGGTGTACTTGGCTGAGAGTGAACTGGGAGCCAAGCAAGAATTCACCAGCGTCCCCACCAGTTACTGGTGGGCTGTGATCTCCATGACAACTGTTGGCTACGGGGACATGGTGCCTCGTAGCATCCCCGGACAGGTGGTAGCCTTGAGCAGTATCTTAAGTGGGATTTTGCTGATGGCTTTCCCAGTCACATCCATCTTTCACACCTTTTCCCGTTCCTACAGTGAGCTGAAGGAGCAGCAGCAACGAGCAGCCAGCAGGCAAGTGCGCCAGCTACAAGAGAACACTGAGCTCCTAGGTAGTGCTACATTCCCACCAAGTGTTGCTGGGCAGGAGGGTCTACATGTAGTGGACCAGTAAGCCAAGAGAAGTTCTTGACCCTGAACAGATGAGGACATACGTTGGCAGCACAATAAGCAGTGGACAAGAGAGGTCAGTTCTGCAAGAAGAACCTCCTGAACTGCATAAATGAGGGGCAGAAACACACAAGGTTATCTGTAAAGACGAATTTTTGCTTTTAAGGGCCCTCTGAAAAGTACCCCTACCAACTCTACCAAGTACAACTCTGCTCCATTGCTTTTCATAGGGCTTTTATTTTCTATGGAAGAAGTATTTTCAGGTACCTCCAGGGAGCAGTGATTGAACATAGCCAGCCAGGAGAATGTAAAGTGAAGCACAGCCTGTGTCAGGGGGCCATTTGGCAGAGCAACCAGTGTGCTGCCTCCCCCTGCCCTATTTGGTGGCACTCCATGTGCAAGGGGCTGAGCAAGGGGGCTCCCTATGCTGCAATGCCCCACAGTGTGTTTGTTTTGGTAGCTCCACCAAGGAACACAAACCTCAGGCAAGCTGAGAGATGAGGGCAAGAAGTGCAGAAGCATCTCTTCAGTTTTGCCAGGGGCTTGGTATTGTCTTTGACAGGTGAGGCAGCACAGCTGGGGCCGCCAGCTCTGACTCATGTGCTAGTACAGTTTGCATTATTTAGTAGAGATGCATATTTACCATCTTAAGCTTTCTATCTTAGCCCCGTGACAGAAATATACATACAAACAATCTGACTGTGGTACTGAATGTTAACTTGGATTTTCCTTTGCTAACAGTCAAATATAACAAATATCATTACAAATCGTGCCATTTCTCCACTTTCTGTTAACTATTTTCATCTCTCATGTATTTAAAAATGTGTTTAATAGATGACTGAACCAATCTGAACTTCATGCAGCCCAAGAAAGACAGAGTGATGCTAAACCAGCAGTGACTTCCAGCTCTGCATAGTCTTCCTCGGTGGTGGTGGCTGCACTGACTGGAGTCATGTGCAAACAGGACTAGTCTAAACCTGGTGAAGTTGATGAAACAACTTTAGTGGGCTCTGGCCCAAGGTGCAGTGTAGCAGCTGTGCTCTACATTAGGAGTAGCTTTTTTTTTCTTTCCTACTAAGAAAAAGACAATCCTGTAATTAGAACTAGTGTTCTGGCTCTTCTTCTTGATTCTGTAAAGATTTTAGTCAATTTAAAGGGAAAATAAATCATATGGTGTCATCTGCTTGTTTGCTTGCTGGTGCCAGCCCATGTATGAGCTCTCCAGCCCTGTCCTGGAGGAGCTGTGTAGCTGGTCCAAGTCAAGATGCTGTGTGAGTCTTTCAGTGCTCCTACAAGAGGGATATGATCAGGTAATGGAGGGAAACGGAACACAACAACCTCTTATACCTACGCCCCCATTTGTACTAAAGCCATGCAGCATCACTCTCCATACTCTTCTGCCAGGAAGGGAACAAAAGCTGATGTATTGAAAATGTAATTTGTCTGTTTTGGTTGGGGTTTTTTGCCTCAGCACACGTTCTAACACCAATCCTACATTAGCAAACTCTCATATTAAGCCATTCCTTATAGGAATGAAGCAAGGGAAATTAAAAGGTTACACTTTATTTTAATAAAAATGAAAAGCTTTGTTGCTGAATGTTTGTGTCTGATGATTTGGATGTGAGGGGAGGTGGTATTTTGCCATACTGATGTGAAGCTATGCCTGCCAGCACTCCAGCCAGGATCCCATAGCTCTCTTAGGCCCATAGGAGCCCTGATACTGCTCCTTTGCAGCCACAGTTAGGCCAGAGAGCCTTGGGCAGCACTGTGGGGGCACTGAGCCAGGTTGCACAGCTTGGAGCAGCAGGTATGTCACACAGCTCACTGCTGAGTGCTGCAAGAGATGGAGGCAGCAAAACTGAGCCCCCTACCCTGCAGGCTGCATCTGGATCTCCAAACCACCAGCAAATCAATTGCAGCCTCAAATGCCAAGGCTCTGCCCATCCTTCACAGCCCACCAACACTGGGAGCACATTCACTCCTTGTACTGGCAAGGTCCAAGGGGTGGTGGATGATGCTTGGGCTGACTCAGACTCCTGGCAAAGCAATGCCAACACTGGGCTGCTGTGACTCATGGAAGATTTTAATGTTATTGGATTTTTAATCCTGATGCAGGCATTTCTTGTACTAAGTCTTATTAAGGCTTGGCATCAGGAATACAGTTTTGCAGCCGGCTGATTGCAAACTCACAAAGTGAGCAATGTGAGGGGACAAAGTGTGGCAACGTGCTGAGGGGCAGCACTGCATTTTCTGGGGGCATTCAGTAGTTCAGTCACCAGGTGAGACCCAACAGATTCACTGGGTGAACCCACAAGTTCACTTTTAAGGTACTTTTGTTCATGGACACCAGGTACTGTTTCTTGCTCTGCATCTGGTGTGAATGAAGTCATCACGGCTAGTGTGCACGGAGGGTGCACAGTACATCTCCTCAAAGTGGTGACACTCACGAATTGTCAGCAGCAGTAGCTTACTTTTTAAAAAGCCACCCAGGAGTAGACATCCTTGCAGAATGAAGTTGCATGCTTGCAGTGCTAGCAAATAACCATGAATGAATGCTACTAGCAGCATGAAAAAAATAGCATTGGGACAGCAAACTGCAGCTCAGCAGCTGTGTAGAAAAACAGACTGATGACACACACCATATTATTGCTGTGCTCCATCAAGTTGCTATTGTCCTATAATAGTGAGTTTTTTGTATTTTTCAAAAGGCACATAATTAATTCCAGCACGCGCAGAGTTTTAATAAAGTGACAAAATCCACTCATTATGTCTGTTAGTCAAAGCCTGGCTTTTAATAAAGTTTCATTTCATCTATTGAGATGACAGATGAGGAAACAAATATAAACCAGGAACCTTTTAAACTAACTATTTTTGGAAGCTGTATAAATTTGTGATGCACACATTGCCAGACATAAAAGATATTCGGAGGAGAGTGAGTTTCACCAAGGGCAGCTGTTGTTATGGGTGATGCTTATCGCTTTTGATCAGCTGCTGGAGAGTGTTGGTTTTGTTGTGTATGGTGGTTGGGTTTTTTTGACACAGCACACAGATGATTATGGACATTTATCTCTAACTATAATAAATGCCACATGGTTGTCTGCATATATAACAGTACCAGTGAGTAGTACCTGTTTCTCTGCATAACCTAGTGCTTTATGATTGCAATACTTGTCTTACCCCAAGGAAAACTGAAAAAAGGGAAAAAAAATTCCTCTCTCTCTTATGGGACAAAGACTAAAAACACATGAGCAGAGCTGCTTCTTCTACATATCCACATTAGTGGCAGTATGCATGGACCTGGACCTACAAATTCTGGCAGCTGGCAACAATAATCTGAAAACTTGTGGTTTAGGATCACTTTTATCATCTAGGGGGCAGGTTCAATAAAGGTGACGGAAAACTGAATAAAGTTTGCAGCAGGTGAACAGTTTATTACAGGGGGTTTAAATTAGGGAAGTAGGGATAACCCACAGGAGATCCCAGAATTACACAGGACACTCGACACGCAAGGGAAAAAAAAACACTAAAAGGGAAAAAACAAAAAAAAGGGAACTGCTCTTCCAGCCAGAGGGCTAGCGGAAAGAACAGGGGGAAGGGTAGGAAAATCTGTCTCTATCCGTCCCTCTGCTGGAGGGGACTCCCTGGCTTTTGAAGTTCTCTGAAAAACACAAAAAAGAGGTGAAAACGATTCCCTCCCACCACCTGTCCAAAAGGGGTTACTTGCTTGCAAGCTGGAAATGGCTCTTGTGCTGAGAGAAATGGGTGGAATCACGCCATGGGGCCTGCGGGCACTGGAGACGGGAGCTGTGTGCCTCCTCTCGGAGCAGCTGATGAAGGGCGCAGGGCGGGCCCTCGCCTCAGCCTTTAAGCCTTCTCCTTCTCGCGTGGATCTCATTGCCGTCTTCCTGGCCAAGCTCTCTCTCCATTGGTCAGTGGGTCTGAGCCCCGCCTTGGTTCCGGTGTTTTCTTGTCAAAGAATCACGAGTTTTCGGTCCCGCCCGCCATCTTTGTTTTCACGGCTGTCCAAAAGCAGTGGCTGCGCTCGGGTTCCCGGCCGGGGCCGGTCCGAGGCTGCCATGCCGGTGCCAGGGACCTGGGCAATGACCGTGCGCCCCGTACGCCACCCTGCCCGCCCTGGGGCTTCCCCCGGGAATGGTGAAGGCAGGGGGAGGGTGAAGAAGCAGGACC
>VXBA01001199.1:43590-109498 GCA_013399895.1 Serilophus lunatus
GCTTTGAGGAAAATTGAATTTTATAACCAGGTAAGTGGGTTGCTCTCTTACACCCCCTTTCAAAAGCCCTTTTCAAACGGCTACAAAACTATAGCTATGAGAATTAGGAATGTGTTAGCTGTTAAAGGGACAAAGTTAAAAGGAATGGCACAAACACAACCATACATGTGCACAGCCATCTCCTACCTCACAGCAACCAAAATTATGAAAAAGCACTAACCACAACAAAATGTGACACTGGTATCATCCCCTCAGCTGCAAGCTGGACAGAAGTTGCCATCTCACACCGATGAGGCCACAATGGGCACAGGCTATGGCAGCCTCACAGCAGATGCTTCAGGGAGGCAAAGCATCCATGGGTCTCCCCGCTGCCTGCAAGCCCCAGCCTTAGAGGACTATGAAGCCTCAGGGTGGAAGAGGACAGAAGCACATAGAAAGGCTGGTGAGTAGAGAAATCCAGTGTGGTTCTGCTGTCTCATCTGAGGCTGAGCAAAACCCTTCAGTTTCCTAGGACAGCTAAGCCAGCACGCGCAAGAGCCTAATTCATGTAAGACAAGACATAAAAGGGGCAGGACAAGGGTCTGAAGTTCTAAGCCCGTGTTTGCTGTCAGGGCATTTCCAAATGCTGATGTCCACTTGGGTCTGGCTGCTTACAAAGCTGTTTACAGGGAGACCTGGTCCTGCTTCAATGTGCACCTCACATTTTGTTCTAGTCCCCGTCTCTTATTTACTGCTGTTGGCACAGGTATGCAAATAGTGTGTTTATTTATTGGCATATTTATTGACTTACACATTAATGTCTTGTTACAGAAAACCTCCAACAAAGGTAGTTGTCAGTCAGGCCCTTGAATCCTGCTGGGCTCTTGAGCCCGAGCTAAGGATCACAATCATATTTAACAAACTGAATCTTTGTGCCAACTTTTGCTTTATTACCTAGTGCCAAATGTGAGCTTTACTTTTTGTCTTAAAATGTTTAATTGCACTTAAGTATACACCTCCCAAACATCTCACACTGAAACCTCTACCCCTATGGAGCTGCAGTGCACAGCACTGCCTGCTGTGCACAGGGAGACATTTGCCCTGAAGGAGGCCAGGGCCAGCACGGCACCAGCCAGCAGAACACGGGCCCGGCTGCTGCCCTGGCTGCTGATGTGTCCAGAGATGGGGTTCTCCATTGTTTCATTTAGGGACATCCCCACCACGGGCTTCCCCACAGTGAGTGCCAGACCAATGGCCAGTAACGCCAGTGCTATTTGGGACAGATGGCTTAGCCACTCAGCATGGAGCAGGCTCAGTTGTTGTGGGACTGTGTGGGTCATTGACCTCTGTGGTCTCCACTGCTAGCAGAGCGTAACACAACAGGCAGGTTTTACTCCCCACCCTCATGTTCCTCCTCCTTTTCTCCCTGCTTCGCTGATTTACTTACCTTTGCTCTTCAGGTCTTGGTTTTTCTTCATTCCCTTCCCTACAGAGTCTCTCCCTTCAGCCCCTTATTTGAGCAAGCTCAGTCTCTCCCGCCTCTCTCCTCCTGCCCTTCCTGACCCTCTCTCCTCACCAACACCCCCTTTTCCAGCTTACACAGGCATTGCACAAAGCAATAGCAATCCACCTCCCTGTGCCAGAGCAGCTGAACAGCCTGAAACAGCAGCCTGGCAGGATCCAGGAGGTACACAGAGGCTGCAAGGCTGGTCCTCAGGGTCTGAATCAAGAGGGAGGGTGGCCAAGACTCCTCTTAGGACAGCAGTTGGCCACGAGATGACATTCATCTTCATCTGTGCAGCGGTTGCAAAGAGCATGCCCCTCGTCTGTGTCAAATCTTCAACCTCACTCTGCAGCTTCCTTGAAATGTGGGGGTTTTTTTAAGCTACATAATAATCTGTTAGTAAATTTGTTTTTTACTATGAGCATCACAAGCACAAATGAGTTATGTGGTCATGAGGGTTAAGTTTATCCTAGAATGTATGTAAGAGCAGGGGACAGGAACCCAGAATCCCTGTTGTGCATCATGACCCCATAACAATTTATGCCTTCTGCTTACCCACTCATCAGAAGAAAAAAGCACATAAATTATTCCTACTGACAATGCTGTAGATAAGATGAATAGTAACAGTTAGAAAGCACACATTTTGTACCTGAACAAAACAAAGCAACACTGCAATTTATGTATTAGGTAATTTTTATTTAAAAAACATTGCAATTGACAGAAAAAAATAAACTCCATAAAATGTGCCATACATTCAAAGAGATGCATTTAAAGTAATTGATTTCTTATTCTCTGAGGTGATCATTGATACAGATACTTTCTGACAACTATAGAACAAAACCAAAGCTCTGTAACACTTTGTCCCTAAAGTACCTTGCAAGATGAAGTTTAAGAGTTCCTGGCCAAAAGTCCTACCTTGCTAAATGCCAGATACAGAAGATGACTCAGACATGGTTTCACTGGCTTCCCTTCCAGCATTTGCAGCTCTGGAGTGAATGAGACTGGTCCGCAGAGCTCACTGGTTTGGGTACTGATGACAGACTCAATCTGCCCAAGAAAGGGTCTCAAAAGGAAAAAACAAGTTGTTTCATTCTCAGTAATACCTGTAGTCCAAAGCCAAAGAGGTGGCCAAAAGTCTGCACTCTCAGGTGAAGCTATAACATACAGAAGTATGTTTCTTACAAATCGTTAATTTTTTACATCCCCTTACACAGAATATTAGAAAAAGACCACCTTGTACAAAAATCTTACCAGCACAAATTATTAAAAAAACTTTCTGACCATTAAAACACACAAGAAAGTGTTTGTTTGCAAACAGTAAAAATACAATCCTCATTAAAGCAGCACACCAGAGAAGCCAGTTGTTAAGTAAGTTTTCAATTAAAAAAGACAAAAGCCCAGATGTTCCTGTAACACAACCAGAACATTGGAGAAAAGAGAGGAACAAAACATTCATAGTCTGCCATGCTCAGTACATTGTCTTTGTAAGGTCACTTCAGGCCTAGAGGAGTATGGTAGTGAACAAAGAATGTGGAGTCAGTGCCTGGGCAGAGGGTGATTCCCCTCCACTGGACAGTTTGCCACCGATGAAGACAGTCCAGACTCAAATTGTGAGGTTCCCAAATAAAGCACAGTAGGGAAAGTATCTGATTTACACAATGAAGTTATCGACCCCCAGATTTCTGTCATCGGTAAGAACACAAAAGCTTTTGGGCTATTCTTGGAGAAAAAAATTATTCTGAAAAATCTGTCCAGCTCTAACGCCTTGCCCGTGGTCAGACAGGACTCATCTGACAGAGGAAGGAAGCCTCATGAAGAAGGAAGTACCACAAGCATTGCTGTTCCTGGGACTAAGGGTCTTGCTCTGGCTGCCTCATCCTCTGTGGGGCGGTTTCTCGACGGCAGCTGGAAGAGGCCCAGGAGCTTGGTCACAGCACCCTGCAGGTCCACACCACCTGCAGCTGCCAGTGACAGGCAGCTCTCAGAGTACGGTGACCTACGCTGGCAAACAGTCATTAGAGACAACATCTACATAAACTCTGCTCTTTTTAGCTTTTTCAGTACCTCTGTCTTAAGTACAGGCTGCTGAGTCATCCAAGAGCCTAGAAGTTCAGAAAGGTAAAAGGAAAACGTGGGCTCCTTCCTTGCTGGGTCAATGCAGGAAACACTCCAAAACATAAACTGGTTCTTGTTTGGCATTAAAACAACATGAACCTAAATCTCAGCCTCAACAGATAGAGCTGTCAGATGCTAGTCCTACTTCACAGGATACAGCTTTTTCTCTGTTTCAAACTTTTCCACTTCCGAGCCAATGGAAGTGGACCTGCTATTACCATTGTGGCTCAATCACCATCTAGAAATACTTGTTTGGCAATACTGGCAACATGTATCTGCTGGCCCCTTGACTTGTGAAAGACATCCTACACACCAAATTCTGTCTTGCCCCCGAATGCAAGGCAGGCTATTTCCAAGCCCCTACTTAAGTTACCTGCAGTCTCCTGCTGGCTCCTCCTTTTGGCTGGCCACTTGACTCGCTGTGCCAGCTCTAAACAAGGTTCCAGCTGCATCCATACTCAGACCCCCTTCATCATCTCCTTAATGTCCTCCTGTCCCACTGACTCCACAGTGGGAGTGAACACCTGATCACTCTCTAGTATGTTGATGCTTTACACTGTGTATGACCAGCTCATTTCTGGCTGCACACCTCTTTGCAGGGCCTCCCATCCTCACCTTCTCTGCTCACTTGACACCTATACAGATGCTCTTCCTCCTCCATCATGGAGATACTGAATGTTAGTACATGCCACAAACTTCCTGCCAATGTACAGACTTTATATTATATAAATAGGTAAAAGTTTCAGATAAAATATCCTATAATTTCTGTGGCGCAACATTTTTAAATAGCATTAAAAACACAAACCATCCAGCCCTTGTGATTAAATATACAAACATTTGTGAATTGATAAGGCTCATAGGTGCATATGCAAAAATAAAGTGCCCCTCCCCCCACCAAGAAACAGTTCTGTACAGTGAAAACAGAGTGAGCAAGTTATTTAAAATAAAGCCTCCTGAGCTGCAAGTGCAGCCAGATTTTTCAATCCTTCTTCTCATTTCTGCTTTCAACTCTGCAACACAACGAGTATTTACAAGTGGAAGAGGAGCTGCCATGGCTGACTCCACAACAATATTGACCTGCAACCTGTCCAACTAAGTTCCTCACAGGGCCTTGGTGCTGGCTGGGTGTGCAGTGTGAGACACGGGCTTCTGAGGGTAGTAGCTGTACAAGTAAACCTGCAACAGGATAGCGATGTCCACAAAAACCTGCAGGAGTCCACAGATGGAGAACTGGAAAGGGGCCTGATTCAAGATGAAGTAAACAGTCTTGAATGTGTCCCCGCTGGTCCACATCAGCACCATCTTGATGCTAAAAGACAGAAAAGAAGGAAGAGTATTTACTGAGAAAAGCCTGGCTTCAGATTAGACCTGCAGTGCCAGAGGATCCCATCTCCTCCAGCAAGGATTTATACTCGACAGTGGGCTGGGACTCCCCTCAACATGGACAGAAAGTGTGCCTAGCTGAGACATGCAGCACTGTACTTGTAAGGGAGGACCAAATTCTCCATTCCACAAACTGCAGCACTCTTGTCTCAGCAATTAACAGCTTCAAATACCCGCAGCTATGAAGATATCCAACATTTTAAAATATCCACCTGGGATATTTTACTCAGTGGTGCTCTGTAAACATGACTGCCACATGCTGACAGCATTCACCATAAACCACTGTAATACAGCACATGGAAAACAATTCATCCTGGCAGCTACTTCTTGTACATGCCAGTTTCACACAAGGTGAAGTAACGCACAGACTGCTCCCTCACGCATGTGCATTTTTTTAGCATATGCTGAAACAAACACTTCTGATAGATAAAAGAAGTCATTCTTTATTGTAGAAGATGCAAAACCAAAACAAGAAGAAAGACTAGTAATACATAAAGAGGAGAAATGACACGCTTGCAGCTGTTACTAGAAGGATGAACATCACTAGGGATTTTTATCAAGGACACAGATCAAGAGCAATGCTCTTAATAGCCATCCTTGCTTTCATCTTGCTGTACTGCTGAGCCATTCCCTGTCCTGCAGTCCAGCTTCTGCTCTCCCACATCAGGAGAAACTCTGGGAAATAGAAGGAAGTTCTTCAAACAGACCAAATGTTTTTCAGTGTCCTCAACAAAATGTGAACAATCAAACTTTGAAGGCTGTTTCTGAGCTTCATGCACTTTATCAAGAAAGCTTTTCAAGCAGCTGGATAAGCAGCAGTGGACAAAAGCCTCGGAGTTCACACTATGTGCATTGCGAATGACTTGTCACAATTACAAGCAATTACATTTTGCTAGCACAGACTCCAATTCATCAAACACAGTCAGGCCCATGCAGCAGGGTAGGACTTAATGTTCATTTTTCAAGCATTCAGGCAGGAGCTAGCACAATTTGTATTTTGGACAGAAGCACACAACACTACTGCAAGCCAAACGCTGCCGCCCACTCTCTCCCAATATGGGAAGGGTGGCCAAGAGCATCAGTTTGTACGGGTCCATTGCACTACAGAAACAAGAGCCTTTTTGTAACTCAGGTCACGTGGTCGAGAGCATAAAACAGGTCAACCTTCCAAAGAGTCTCTGTGCAAAAGTGCAAGCAAGGACACAGGGTTGAGTGAACAGCCATTCCCCACACAAGGTGATTCTAAAAACGTAAATAAATAATCAGAGAAGGAAAACAACTGCTGAACCCAAAATGTCATTCGTGCTTGGTGCAAACATCCTGCACCACCTGTCCTGTGCACTTTCCCAGTCACTCCAAGTCAACTTACATCACGCTTAGGGGAGGTTTATAGTTGCAGGCAGTGGTCAGGATTGATTGAAATTTTAATTCAGAAGGGCAATAAACTCAGAGTAAGAAAACTATCACCTCGCTTGCTGGCAGCTAACATTCCTCCTCCTCTGATTTTAAGCTCCTCATTGTTTGCTGGGCAACTGATCACAACTTAATTGTGAATCTGTCCTGGAGTGGCTGAGGACTCTTGCTAAAAGCACACGCCCAACCTGGCCAATCAAACTAACTGCTCACTTGACAGAAAAGCAATTCAGGGATGCCATAAAACAGCTGCATGGGAATTTAACACGCAAAGGATATTTGTGACATATTCCCTGTGGAGAAAGCTAGGTGGATTTTTTAAGTGACCCTATGATGCAGTGCAGATGTGGAGGACAAGGTACACACTGCCAGAAGATGCACAGCCCCTGCAAAGACAGAACAATCAATCATTGAGGAAAACCTTATGGACACACCTTACTGACACCCGCACCACAGGAGCCAAGGACACCCCTAGCTGTATCACATGTTGTGCCAGGTTTGTCAAAGCAATTCTGGGTTTTCACAGGAAGCCACCTGTGAATTCAACAGTCTGCAATACCAGCTGTGTAACTTGGTGTATGCTCCAAAAGCCTTTCCATCTTCCAGAGCCTCACTCTACAGCTCATACACCTGATACTCAAGGAAATCATCCTCGTACCTGGAGTTCTCACTAGGATATGGCAATGCCCTACACACAAGAAAATCTCTACATTTCCTTGACAAAAATTACTTTAAAAAAATGCAACAAATAGTTTAAAGAGCTAACACCACTGGTCTGTCACTGAACCAAAAAAACATACAGCCTTCTCTGTCCAGTAGTTTGAACAAAACAGCAGAGAAAACCTGCAAATCACCAAGGTTCTATAAAAATGGAAAAAAAAAACAACACTTGATGTCCCACAAAACTGCAGCTGCATCGAGGTTCTCAGAGCACATGGCCAATACAAATCACTGACTGTGGGAGTGCTGGCTGCCCTCCAGAGGAGAGAGTGGGACTGGATGAAAGGGGCATGTCTAGCACAGAAAGGTGTGTGGGGTAACCCCAAACAGCTTGGCAAGGAAATGGAGACAGTGAGATGGGGACAAACACACGAGACACAAGAAGATCCACACAGGAAAACCAAGGAGACATCACAAGTGCTACCAGCTTGGTCAGATGAGAAGGGGATCGGAACAAGAGCAGGACAGGGAACGACAGGAATGGAAGAGAACTGGGAATGTGGTACACATGTCCTTGGAAATTACCTGAATTTGGAGTAGAAAACAGAAGAGTATAACCAGAGACAAGGGCATTCAGGGTTGTATTGAGTTTGTGTGGCAAGGTTTTGGTAGCAAGAGGGAGTGGAGGTACAAAAAGGCTTCTTTGAGAAGCTGCCCGAAGCTTCCCCTGTGTCCAACAGAGCCAATGCCAGCTGGCTCCAAGATGGACCCATCACTGGCAAAGGCCAAGCCTACCAGTGACAGTGGTACTGCCTCTGGAATAATGTATTTGAAAGGTGGATAAAACTACTGCACAACAGTAGCAGACAGGTGAGAGGAAGTGAGAACATGTGAAAGGAACAGCCCTGCAGACACCAAGTTCAGCAGAGAAGGAGGTGGAGCAGGTGCTCCAGGTGCGGGAGCAGAGATTCCCCTGCAGCCCATGGGGAGGACTAGGGTGGTTATTGAGGGTGCAGAGATCATCAGCCTGTGGAGGGCCCCACAGTGGATGGAGCAGCCCAAAGGAGGCTATGACCGTGTGGGAGGCCTGTCTGGAGCACTCACCTGTCAGGACCTGTGGGTCCCTGGAGAGCAGCCCACTCTGAAACAGGCTGACTGTCAGGACTTATGGCCCCATGAGAGACCCACGATGGAGCAATCCGTTCCTGTACTCCAAGGAAAGGACACAAACTGGAGCAGTTCTTGAAGAACTGCATACCATGGGAAGAAGTTCATGGAGGACTATCTGGGAAGAAGTCCAGATGAAGAAGTGAGAGTTTGAGGGGAACATAGCGGCAGAGACAACATGTGATGAACTGACTGCAAACCCCATTCCGTGTCCTCCTGTGCCATTTGGATGCAGAGAAGTCAGTAAAACTGAGCCTCCTAGAAAAAAGAGAGGGGTCGGAAGAAGGTGTTTTAAGACGTGGTTTAATTTCTCATTAACGTACTCTGATTTTGACTGGCAATAAATCAAATTAATTTCCCTGAGTCGAGTCTGTTTTGCCCATGACAGTAACTGGTGAGTGATCTCTTCCTATCCTTATCTTAACCCATGAGCATTCTGTTATGTTTTTCTCTTCCCCTGTCCAGCTGAGGGGTGGTAGCAGTACAAGTGGCTTGGTGAGCACCTGGCATCTACCCAAGGTCAATCCACCACAAGGGTAAAACTAGAGAATGAGGAAAGAGGTGTGTGCTGGCCCAGGACCTCCACCTCATCACTGAAATGTCTGCAAGCATCCCTGAATGCCCCCAGTACCCTCTCCAATTATGTAGGTGTCTCACTCCTCCAGTGCCCCTAAGAAGGGGAAAACCTACAACTGCAAATGGTCCTCCCCCCTTATCTGGGCTTTGGAATTGCTTTGTCCTTGCTGCATATGCAATGCCACTCACAATAATGCAATGGTGCGTGCATGACTACGCACAATGGATTGCATGGATATACCACCACCGTTCTCATACTTCCAGCTATCATGTCACTTCAGGATGCCACACAGCACTGAAAAGACAGTATTTGTCCACAGCTTCTCAACTTTACTCAATCGCTTGGGGAAGAGAGGCAATTCTTTTATTTCTTACTTTTGGGGTAGACAAGAAAGAAACCAAACTACCTTGGGCAGACAGCTGCCTCTTACCTATCCCAGAGGAGAAAAAAGCAGCATCTGTGAGAAAGGGAGGTATGAGAAATGAGCATGTTCAGTTCATGGTGAGGAAGAAGAAAAAGGGGAAAGCACACCTAAACCCTTCATCCACTGCTCTGTTGTAACCTTCATTTGGTGAGAGAATCATAGAGTCATTTAAGATGAAAAATATCTCTAAGATCATTGAGTTCAACTGTTAACCTAATCTAACCCTGCCAAGTCTACCACTAAACCATGTCCCTAAGTGCTACATTTACACATCTCTTAAAGACCTCCATATTCAGATGGCTGTCGACCAGCAGCCCCAGATCCTTTTCCACCGGGCAGCTCTCCAGCCTCTCTTTCCTAAGCCTGTAGCACTGCATGGGACTGTTGAGAGCCAAGCGCAGGACCCAGCATTTGGGTCTTGTTGAGCCTCATACAACTGGCCTTGGCCCACTGACCTGCACCTTTGCAATGCCCGTGCCAGGTGCCATGGGCTGGCAGATCACAGGCCATTGGTGCACATCTAGCCCTTGGCTTCACAGTGCAAGAGAAAATGCTGCGCTGTCAATGCAGATGAAGCTTTGCTACAATAGACAGTCAGGGCCCATCATCAACACAGCCTGAGACTGGACAGTCCAGCACAGAGAGGCTGCACGCAGCAAAAATCCCCCAACCTATCTCAAAAACTTCATGCTCCATATCTTCTTGATATCTGCAAGGTCACGTCAGTGAAGCTGTTCTGTGCAGCACTGGCTACACAGAAAAGCAGGATTTAGGAGTAAATAAATTATTATATTTCCTGAACTAGCCCAAAGCTAAGCTAGGGAGACATGGAAGGCAGGAAATGTTAACCTTGTTGATATGGAGGATATGGTCTAGTAGGACAGTAAACTGCTCTTAGCACAAATGAGTGAGCAGGTTAGGGGTGAGCAGTGCCATAGAGCAATCAAGGGATGCAGAAATAAACAAATGGCAGCATTTGGCTGTGTGACGAGAGATGCCAACTGGAAAGGCAGGAGGCAGGAACTGTGCTCAAATAGCTGGTATTGCCAGAGGCTGAGGCAGACTTGTGGTAAAAATAGCACTTCCCAGTAACGTAAATCAGTTCTGCAGTATCCAATGACAACAAACCTCCTAAAAAGCAAGGGCCTTCCTTACAGCTGAGCTCTACGCAAAGAGCTGCTAATGTAGTAGCAGTCAGTGTCAAGTCTGTGTGAATTGCAACTGACCACAAAGAGGAAAAGCTGGTATTTTTCAACTGCTCTGAAAGAGCACTTATTTATTCTGCTGTTGGAATTAATTCTTAGAGAGACACCAGCACTTCTGATCATACACTAGATTAAGGGTAGGTTGCTGAATGCTGGTTTAGAATACAGTAATATGAAAATGCCCTACGGCACTGCTGCTCTCTACCACTAGTAGTAGATTTCATAAGCATGCTGTACTCATTTTCATTTGCTAAATAAATAACTGATATGCTGGGAGAAACAGCATTCACTTTCTCATGGAAAAACTTGCTTCATCAGGTTCCTTGTATGTTGTGTATTAATTCTGAAGTGACAGCAACTAGTGGTAAAATCCACCTATCAGAACACTGTGCCTGCAGTAAGCCAACAAACTAAAATTTTTACAGAATACTTCTGGAATTATTCAGATATGGAAAAAGCTTGCAAAGTACATTAAAAAAGCAAACAACCAAACAACACTTTCCGTTGCTTTTCTTTGTGGAACAGTGATATTAGCCAGATGTTTAGGCTCAACCACCATATCCAGGACTAATACTATTCTAATGAAAGCTTTTCAGCATCTTCATTCCTTCTGCTCAAAACCTGACTGCAACATTCTCAAGTCTTTGCACGCTCTGCTCAACATTAGTCACTCCTTGGTCATTACCCCTTTCTTCTTCCATCATCTGAAAGAACAAAAACTACCAAAAAGAAGGATTTGCAACCATCATCCATCAGAAGAGCTTACAAACAGTAGCACACTGGCAGGGCTGCAGAGCAGCAGTGTGAAGAACACCGGCTAGTACTTCACACCAAACCTACAGAAGAAGAAAGACACAGCAGTACTGGCTTCCCATTTGCACTGTAAATTTTCTCATATCAGTGCTATGACTCTGCATGTTTGTAGCTTAACACACAAACCCCAAAATACCCTGCAAGCTGCAAGACACAAAGAGAATCAGACATTACATGGTGACTTCTGTTGAGAAATCCTGTAGTGGTTTGACCAGACATTTCAGCACAAATACCAACAGGAGGTACATGCTGCCGTGCTGTAATTACATCCTGCTACAGTCACAAACTTGGGGCTAATTGTGCTCAGATAGTTAATTAACTCAAAACTCTCATTTTCAATAAACAGAAAAACTAGCATAATTTAGTGACCTTTATCTACTTTGACAGTTGCTCTTTTTTTTCCCTTCCTACCTCAAAAAATTAAAAAGAGGAGAATTAGCCTGGACTCTTTTTGTTAAAAAATCAGTGGAAGTTGTCCCCAACTTCCCCACATCATGGCTAAGTACTAGACCATGACACAGAATTTACCAAATCAAAAAATCTGATTGGACTGACAGTTTCAGATATTTTTTTAATACATTAGCACTTGACTTTCATATATGTAAAAAATGATGACAGTTCTTTAAATGACTGGGGATTTTAAAGCAAAATAAAATCATTTAAGAGCTGACAAGACAGTATTTCGTTCAGGAATAAAGTCCACATTGAAACAGCCGGTCAGTGAGTATTTTGAACATTGCTTTTGGTTTTGCGAAGTGAGGAAGAGGGTACAGAAGGGATCTCTCTTGCAACCTTTTAAGCTGTTACCTCCCACAAGTCATTTGCATGGGAATGTCTGGAAGAGAGAAGTAGATTCAGTTATAACAGCCTGACTTCGGAAAACTTTCAGCTCCCATTTGCAGCTCCAAAATAGTCTACTTAGAAAAGACAGCAAACACTCGTGACATTGCACTTCAATCAGAGGCTGGCTTGCCTACAGCAGTGAAACACAGACCAGGAAACATGAAACACAAATGTCGTGTTATATTTAACACAGCACAAACCAAACAAAAATTAATAAATAGAGCATTTGTTCCTAAAAAAATGCCATATGGCTTAAAAAAATTGGAGTTCTCTTGATGCTAACCAAATTGTTTAGCCTGCCAAAAATTAATAAAATGAAAAAAAAAAAAAAAAGAGACAGAAAACATTGAGATCAGACGCTCAAACTGTCTTAAGTTTAAAAATCTGGAAACTACATGTGCATACCCCTAAGACAAGACCTTCTGTATGAACAAGCATATATCATCTTTTAAATATTGCACAGCCAGCTGGGAATCCAAGCATGAAACTGTTCTTAGTCCTACGTGCTTTGCTTGGTGTGGGTGCTTTACCTCACTTCTCAAAAATTCCTCTGAGACTGGAGCAGCACTGATCATCTCCAGGGAAAGACACTTGTCCAGCCCCACAATACTAGCAGGAGTTAAGATAAGCATGCAACAAGAGAGATCCAGCATTTATTTTGGACCTCTGCAACCAAACTGAAGCAGTTGAGTTAAAGCCATATCCATGCACAATGGATGCCACAGTGGGCTGCAATCCAAGTGCAAACTATCTGGAAGTTCCTGTAATTTTCAGGGACTGTACACGTAGCTGAGGAAAGATGAATTGGAGGATTCTACTCTGGAACAACATCAGGTAAAGAAATCCAAAAAACTGCAGTCAAACAACAAAGTTTCATGGAAAAATAGAGTACATGGGTATTTGTCACTTACTTTTCCTCCTGAATATCTGTTTTCTAAACTCCCAAGAGTGGCAGGTTGTCAGGCATTTTGACCCCATTTAGCACCCTCACCCAAAACCCAGTATTTGTTAGAACATGTCTATGAAATGACAGCCAATTGGAAACTACAAGATATGCCACACAGGGCTAGTAGATAGTCCAGGACAACTGGTATGGCCTCTGGCTCTTTCAAGCACATATACCTAAAGTTTAGTCTGTATGGGTCCTGCAACTGGTAACTCTTAACAGTCACAAATTATTCCTACTACTCTACAGCTTGTGCTGCAGAAAGGAGGACAGCAGGTCCTAAACAGCCTGAAACACCCCGAGTTCTGTTCAGCAGGTGTGAAAATAAATCTCTTCTGTGGATCAGAGAGAAGACTTGAACCACAGTTCACATCAGTGCCCTTCCTGCCAGGAGACACAAATGGATGCTGGCCAGACTGCAAAGCTCAGGTCTGCTCAGACACGTGGTATGAACACATGTGGTATATGTGGAATGAACACGGATCCCATGGGCTTTGCTTCTGCTGCTGGCGGACTGGGAAGCTTTGAGACCTGCTGCCATGGCAGAGAGGGGTTTTCCTTGAGTATCAGGGACCCAAGTCATGCCCTGCACTGCTTGCAGTAATACAGTCAGCTGCCAATGCACTTGGTAGTGTCAAGTTAAAGAAAAAGATGCAGAGCACATCTACACTACACCACCCTTCAACTCTCTAAGTTGTTCTTGAGCATCTGTCCCCTCTTCTTTGTCCTCACTCCCCACTGGAGGCACTACAATCCATGGGGCTGTAGACACAGCTGCTGCCTCATGCTGTTCTAGGTGCTCTCATGCTGCCCATCTTAACTCCAGCCACTGGGCACAGCCCAGCCCACACACTGAAAGGTGGGTCCCCATGCCCTTACTTCCATGCAGCTAGCACTCCTTCCCATGGCTCGCTTCCCTGCAGGGTGTATTGTCCCCCACATCCCTACTGCTGCAGCCTGCCTGCTGCCAGGAGGGACATCACTGCTATGTCCCACAGGGCTAGTGCCAGAAGATGGCAACATAATGCCCCTGTGTAACACCATTCAGTGTATTTCCTTCTCTAGTTCTAAATAACTTGGGACACATTCAATTTGAAAGGTAATAAAAAGACATGAGAGAACAGAGCTTTGCTTCAGCACAGCTGTGTATCCTAAGGCTCAGATCAACACTTTTAAATATTCCTTCCTGCCCTAGACAAAGAAATCATCAGACTCTTCATCCAACTTAACTTGAGGTAATTTGAGCACATTTTCCCTTTATCTTCATATGGTAACCAGTACATAGCCTGAGCACACTTCTAGTACTCCAATCCAGTAACTGCAATTATCACTTTGCTCAACATACACAAGATAACAGTCCCAGCTTTAGTGCTTATCTTGTTCTAGATAGCTAGTGTTCAGTTGTCTGCAAAACCAGCACTCCCAAGGACAAAATCTAATGATATTGCAGTCATCACTTTTCACAAATAATCACACCCTTCAGTTAGTAAAATTCTTTGCACATTCTAAGAAAACACTGGAGAAATGAAAACCCCCAAACACACTAGTGTGTAAAGAGTGATCACTCAGGGACACAGTCTTGCTTTCCAGACAGTTTACTGATGAAATAAGGTTAAAATTTTTGCAAGAAACAAAGCTTGTATTCTTCTTCAAAACACCTTACCATTACAAGGAAATAATGGTGGACCTGGCAGTGTTAGGTTAATGGTTGGACTCTGCAATCTGAGAGGCCTTTTCCAGCCTTATTGATTCCATGGAATAACTCCTTGCGAGCTCTGTACAAAGATATGTAAACACTTAATTCTTCATATGACATTCCAGGTTTCCCCCTTTCCTTCCACATGCAGGTGTGCACACAGAGGTACAGAAGTGAAGTCAAGGGTGAGTGACACACCACACACCTGTGTGCTGTTTCTCAAAGCAAGGCCCAGCGGGAAGGCTGTGCTTTGTCAGCAGGTGCCAACCACAAACCAATCCCTTCTAAGCCACTTCCCACACACAGCATTACCACTGGCCCACAGTGGCTGCAGAGCATTTGAAGTGCTTTAAAACCCTGCTGTAGACAGAACTGAATGCTGTAGGGAGGAAATGAAAGCATCCCACACACACTGGCATGAAAGAAATCTTAAATTTTCATCCCAACTAGGGCTTTTGCAGTTCAACAAGGACAGTCAACCCCTAGCCTATCTTCATTGCTGAACTCTTGCAATCTGCCCATTTGCACACTATGAAACCTGTTCCAGGAAATTCTCTAATACATGACTCAGTATTTGAAGGGGCAAGTCTTCCACAACTACCCTGAAAGATTGCCCGACGATGCCAGGACATCTGGCTTGACATATAATTCCATTCCCTCATGGGATGTGGACATGTATCATTCCTAGTCATCCTCCACAGAACAAATTAAAAACCTACTTCTGAGCCTTGCTGAAATGGCTTTTTTCTGACATCAAGTTTTGTTTCTTTCTACATCCCACTCAAGAATGCTGCAAGCACTTCCTCCACTGTCTCGGTTTTTGAGCAGATCATTCAGTATGTCAGTATCTGCAGTTCCCACTCCTCTTCTGTTTGCTTGCCCCTCTTTCTCTAAGGAGCAAGGGACCAAATGAACCATATTACAGGTCAAAACTGAAACAGAAAATCTCTGAAGTCGTCCCACACAGACCTCACCCGACTTCCATTCTCTATCTGATTCTTCTCAGTAGTCTTTCTGGACCACTCTGCAAAGTCACTTGCTGGACTAAGGCCCTTCAATCTCTTTTTCCTCCTGTTCTGGTTCCTCTATTAACCACTTAAATTACTTACCACTCTGCTCACTTTACACATCTTCATCACAGTCAGTATTACTACTATGGATATTTGCACCCTTGCATCTCAATCTACATTTCTTGAAACTCAAATCTCAGTTTACTTCAATTCCATACTTCTAATCCCACTTAGACCTATCACACCAAGGGAGACAAGTCTACAACCTCATAAGCAGGTAACTTATCCCACATACACAACTGGCTGCGGTGAACTCTGGCAAAACAATACAGGGGCTGGAATTTCAAGAATTGAGGTACTTTTGTTCCCAAATTTGTTAGGTAACAGAGGAAAAAATATTTTTAGAAAATTTTCATCTCTCAAGATGAAAGACAAGCTCAATTTCAAGACAAGCTCAATTCTGACCTTTTGTGCCTTGACCTGACCTTAACTATGCAAAATACCTTGCAGGACACTTCCTTGCCAGCAGCAAATGGAGAGCTCAAACTTAATGGAATGGTTTTGCAACAGAAGTACAATTTTCTCATGTAACTCAGATTTTCAGGGCACAGAGAAAAGCACCCAACTGAAGACAGCATTCATTAAACATGCCAATACAGCTTTATTCCTACTACTGTACAGAACCCTTGAACTATTTGTAGAAGATGAATGCTTTTGGTTTGAAGCCATTTGCTTTGAATTTACTTTTTGAACTGATGGGATGAGGTGCCAGGGAAAAGAAATGAGAAAGAGGTTCAATATGTGCAAGAGCATTTATGGTCTTCACTGGGCTACAATCCTAAGGAAGGATGGTTAAGGGAAGAGGACACTGCTGCTGACACTGTCAGAAGTGCTGGGAGGGTGAGGGAAGGAAGGTCTCCCTCCTGGAATTTTCCACCTGCTTCTTCCTTCGGTTCCTGAAATGCTCAGATGTGTTGAATGCACAGGGCACAAAGAACTGTTCTTGGAGCTTGATACTGCGCTGCTGCAGGTCGTGAGAGAACAGCTCTGGGGAGACACAGCAGGCGAGCATAGATGTGAATGCAGTGCTGACCCCAGTCCAGCAAACCAGACACTATGTATATGCAGAAAGTGCAGGTTCTTGAACCTGGGGCATCAATCACAGGTCTGGTGTAAGTGAAAAGAGGGTCTGAAGAAGAGGAGAGAATCCGTTTTCCTCCTGGGATCAGAACAAATTGTTTCAGTCTATCTGTTCACCTACTGACAGGACTCTGCCCTCATCCTGAGTGCACTGAGACCAAGGCTGTTAACCTTCCCAATGTTATAAGAAGAGTGAGAAGAAACTCGAAATCTTCTGAGGACTACAGACTACTTTCTTCAGTCTCTTAAATTTAAAACAGGCAGATTAGGGAAGGAAATCTGATGTTACTGATGTCTATTAGAATCACAAATGAAAAGGTTAAGAGAGAAGACAAGCTGTTAGTAGTAAGCCTTACAGTTGTACAAAAACTTGGTCCATCAAGTCATGAAAATTGTTTACTGACTACTCCTCAAACTCTTGTAAACTTGGATGTGTATGCAAAGTCCAGAAATGAGAAACCTCAGAATATTTTATATAAAGGCAATAATAAAGGTCAATAGCAAGCAGCTGATTACTGCCACAGAAAGCAGAAATGTTGCCAAAGCAAAACAATGAAACAAGTACAACTACCCCAGAAAACTGTATGAATGCTGGATGGAGCCTCAGAAACAATGACAATTTTTGTAGACCCACAGATAAAACTAACGATCTGAGTAGAAGAAAGAGCATTTAGGAAGACAGAAGAATATAATCACATAACTACAGTAAATGGTAAGTATAGTTTAAAATAGGCAATTTATAAGAAGAGTCACAGTTTTGATGAACTTAAGTGCAATAGGAAAGGCAGTGAAACTAAGGAATGGGCCATACAATGCAAAGTACAAACCATTTATAAGTGGTGCTAACAATTTTACAGTTACCCATTACATTCTGGCTCATGCTTAAGATCTTTATTTTTCTATTTGCCGGGATTCCAGATTTACCTTTTAGTGCCTAATTAGCCCCTTGAAAATTACTTTCTCTTTTATACCTTAGTCCCTTATGATTGTCCACACAATGCTGTCTGCAATGAAAACCTGCTTCTTATTTGGGTCAGATGATTTGAACCCACAAAGCTATTCTGAGGGGTTTTCTGTTTGTTTTTAATTAAATGGCCCTCACTTCCCATACCCCTCTTCCACCTTGTCTGGTTTGTCTGTTTAATATATTAAGCAGATATCGTTTTAAGAATAACAGTTGACACTGCTAAACCAGCACCGAAGTCTAAGAGGAACAGACTCTCCCTATTTAGCATCTTCCCAGACTGGACACAACGTACTACTAACTCAGGTCACCACTTACTGCCCAGTGTCTGCTTTCTGTATGTGACATACTCAGAAAAGTAAAGCTCTCACACAGGCATCCATTATCCCCTCTCCTATATCTTTGATTTTGTTCTCATCCCTGCAATTTCTAACAGTGAGAAGAAGAGGGGGGGGGGGAATCCGTAACAATCGATATTGTCATTACCTGCATCATCCTCTGTTAACTTTCCTTCTTTTTAGCATTTTTAAAGTCCTTATCCAGTTAATTTCTCTCACTCCTTTACTGAGCCTCCCCAAAGAAGCAGATACATAACAAAGTTGCCATAACAGATGTGGACTGCCTCTAACATCTCCTTTCAATTGAATCTATTCTTAAGAAGCTAATTCATAGTTGGTGCCCAAGCAGAAACATCCACAACTCTTGCTAATTCTCTCTAGCTTCGAGTTTTGTTTTCTTTTAAATAGCATAACTCCAAAGGAAGTAACTCACTGGAGCTGTTTTACTTATTCACAAATAATTCCCTCAGGCTAAAAAATCCCAAGAAATCATAGCAGTGGCATTTTTAGAACACTTGCTCAATCTCCTGAAAACTAAAATTTCACTAAAGGAGGTGGCCAGACATTGGTTAGCCAGTCCTGAATAAAGCCTTCTACATCTGTTCATCGCAGCACCTGGCTAATCCAACAGAGGCTAATCTTCACAGCATTTGAATAAAGCCAAGACTTGTCTCTGGGACAAAAAGAAATCAAAAGTTTCTCTTTAAAAATTATATAAAGAGCATGTTTCACAAAGCAAAAAGCTGTAGTGCAGTACTAAGTAAAAGCACCCCACAACAAAATTTTATCTCCCTAAGAAATATCATCTTCTACTATTTTTAACTATAGAGAAAAAGAGAATATATTTTATATATATAATCCAATACATTTAATAAAATTTATTTCTTTCCTACCTCATCATTTCACCACACTCATTTCACTGGATATATTTCAGATAAACACTTGCTTGTAACTAGCTCAAATCTGCACCTTGTAAAACACTTCTGAATGGAAAAACATTCTTAAATTTTGCAAGTCTTGACTCTAGCAGCTTCTGAGACAATAAATGCTGATTGTTTCTCCTTCACTGATTTGTGCTTTTTAAAACAGAACAATCAGTGTGACTGACCCTGTATTGCCATAGGAGGGACTAAATTAATATTTTCCTTATTTCCTAGCACAGTAACATGGTTGAATGAAATACTGATTATCCTCATTCAGCCTTTTCAGGCTAGATTTCTCAAGACAGGCTCCCATCAACACACAAACAGAGTCACCGATGGTGCTGACTGTCTCCAGGCAGCAAAGTTGTGAGCCTTTGACCAAACATCCGACAAACGCAACAGTGAAAGTTGTGCAGAAAGGAGGTTCCTCTCAAGCGAACTGAAAATCACTCATAAGCAGGAAGAGAGACCTGGGAAACAGCTGGCAGAGGGAAGACATAGCCCTTCCTTGGTTGTGTCCTTCCAACCCTGCAGCTGCACATGCAGCACTGAGCCAGGCACAGGCCAGTGCCATCCCACACCCAGAGGGCAGCCAGGGAAGAAACAACAGTGCACACCAGGACCCCCACTACTTCAAAAGGACATTGCTTTATTGAACCCACATGTTTTCAAGCTAACAATTGTTGGGCACGTGTAATGGACTTTGGCTTCTGAGACTTCAACATATGCAGCCAGCTCAGTCCTACAGCCAGATCTCTTCCTTAGACCTGGGGAGATTCTGCCATACAAGGGCTCTGAACTCCAGGCACTGACTGAAAAGAAATCGCCGCTCCATGGGGTTGGAGCAGCAGCTGGCAGTTAAAAAGGGTTACTACTGCCAAGCGATTTTGACAAGCTTTTGCAAAAACTCTCAATGAAGGGGAGCTATTTTTCTGGAGCAGGGCAGCAGAAGGGAATGCAACAGAACAAACTGCCCTGGAGAAGATCGACCCTTGTGCAGTTCCAGGTTAACACATACTTGGGCAGGACCACACACCTCCAGGTTGGGTCACAGACCTACAGACTGAACACCCTCCATTCTTCTCCTTTGGTGGAGGAAGGTCTGATGTGATTATGAGTGCATGATAACAGCAGTGCCCGCATGAGCCCATGCGCATCCTTGAGTGGCTCTCCCCATCCCTTCATAAAAATACACACTTCCTGCCCACTACAGGAGCTCCACAAAAGCTGTTGTTCCCACAAGGATGTGATTCTCCCAATGCACTGACCACCAGGCCTCTACCAGTGTGTGCAGCAATGCTGCTGCCAGATCTGGAGCCAACCTTCCCTCCCTCTCCACTGTCTCACGTTGAACATTACCTTTTTTCATTACTGCAGTTTGTTAAAAAGTGACTGGAAGGCAAGTATCTTAGAAGGAGTGGGGACACAAAGATAAATGACAAAATAAGTTCTTGTCTGTGATTTTTTCATCCCAAAGCAAAAGCAATTAGTAATACAAGGAGCATTAGATCCCAACTGTAGCAGAGTCAGCATCTACGACTCCTGAAAGATGAGAGAAGGGAAGTGTTTTTGATGTCAAATCTTGAAATATTTTACCACATAATATAAAGAAAATCTACAAGTGATGAGCAATCTTTTAACCTCTTAATTACTTTTTTTCTCGTTAACAGGATGCCTCCTATATTCTAAAAATTCTCTTAAAATTCTGAGGCTGCTTTTGTCCTTTTTCTAACATAATCATAATTCTAATCCACCTCAATAATTAAAGTCATTAAATTACTCTCTTACTCTGTGACCTGACAGAACTAGTTTAGTTCTTGAACAGAATGGAGATCAAGTGATTATTTCTTCGATAGGTATTAACACAATTCATTACAAAAGCACTTCTGCCAAGGTTAGTACCATAATTAATAGAACTATGACTGTACTATTTAGGTTTGCAACCTTAAAATGTACTTGAAGGCTCTCAGTTCCTATAAAGTACTAATTCAAAAGTAATCAGGTCAATTGTCAAAGAGTACATAATGAAAATTTCTGTTCCTTTGACTAGCTCAGTTGTTTACTTAATCATAGGAAAGTTTTCACCCATCAGTCATCAGCCCCCCAGGACATACTACACTATCTTTGCTCCACAAAAGCTGCTGCTCAGCATACATCCCCTTTCTGTTTTTGTTTCCATCTTTTTCCAACTTCTCTTAGTCTCTGCTCTCTCAGAACAGGGGAGGAAGCTACAGGACCTAGTAGTCATCTGCTACAAAAAGAAGGAAATTGAGAGAAGAAGGGAGAAATGAAAACATAAACAAAATAGGATGTGAGGTGCTCTATCCAGCAGAACAGAGATATCAAACATATCAGAGATACCAAGACATTCTCAGGAGCACTACAAAACATGTGACTCCTTCACTCCAGCCATGCTCTATGACAATAAACATAACTGACTAAGCTGCAGAAGACCTCTGGACACTTACCTCAGACACAGAGGATATTTTCAGTAGGGGACTCTTCAGACAGTAGCAGGCAGAAACACAGAGGTGAGATGATCCTTTTCAAAACAGATTACTAAAGGGTATCCTGCCTGCCACCACAGCCACTTCTCCTCTCATGGCCCCTAGTCTCCAATTTTGTTTATCAGGGAGTGACTGCTACCTCGAGTATGAGGTGTCCTCAACTTCTCACTTAAATGGGGGCTATGAGGGAGGAAGCGCTACCTCTTTTCAGAAACAAAGCAACATCAGAGGAGTCTGGCATTATACCCTGATGTGACCATATACTGTAACTTTATTCTCCATTTCTATTTTACCAGTTTAGATTTCTGAAAGGAATTATTTGCTAAATAGACTTAATAGGTCAGCTGCTTTGTCCCATTCTGCCCCATTTCAGAGACAGATAGATGCTTGTTACTGCTTTTCTCAGCCAAGCCATGAGGACCTCCAAACAACCCCTTCTCTGTGATCTTTACCAGGGACATGGAATCCACTCATACACCACACACATGACAGAATTACTGTGATTCAAGAAGTTACCACCTCCAACCAGGATGTGATGATTGTCCAAAAGGTCACTAAACAGAACAGCTTAATTCTCACTGCTCTCCCCATTAAGCTTAAAGTCACAAAAACACTTGAAAGTCATCTCTTTGACTTTGCCACTGAGGTTTGCTAAGAGCACGGCTGGCAGCCAGCCACTTTGGCCCAGCTGATGGGCAGAGGATCCCCAGTGTGACTGCTTCTGACAGTGTAACCAACAACACATGTTATTTCTGCACTGAGAAGTTATTAACTGCACAGAGCAGTGGGCATCAGCTAGCTCCCATCTGGTAAATATCCATTCAAGTTTATAAACTCAGGCTTAAGAGTAGCCTGGCTGGACTGTTACATGCTCCTTCAGTGCTTCTGTGACTGGGGTCTCTTCTCTGATGTGCTTTTAGACAGAAAAGGGGGCGTAGGAAGGGAAGTTTGAAGGAAGTATTTCCAACAGCACCTTCAACAGAAGGTAATACACCAGCAGAAGTCATTCACTCCCACAGCAAGAACAGCCCAGTAATGCCTAAAGACCATCTAGTCAATTAGGATTGCATTCCACTATAAAGGTTATGTAGTACCTGCAACATGTATAAAAACCCGCAATTTAGCCTGAAAAAAAGAAGAGCACTAACGTGCATTTGCTAGTATAAGCTTGCTCAAGCCAAACAAGTAAAGGGAAGGATGTGAACAGACTGAGGGTAGAACTGCTTTGGTTTGGGGGTGACAGAGAGTGGTTATTTGTTTTGAACAAAGTAAAACTTATCCCAGCAAATTTAAAAGCAACGAGAGAGAAGTCACTACAAAACAATGAACCAGAAGACAGAGTCACAAATGATCACAGCACTCTGTGGACTGGATTTGCTGCTGTACTGTTTCTACAGACCAGTGCACAGATGCATCGCAGTGAAGGTCTTCTCTCTCCAAACTCTTTACAAGTTGCCTTTGCAATTTGGAATTCTTAGAGTTATCACTGAGTTATCCAATAATAGTATGAAAAGAAAAGATAAAATAATTTAACACTCCAAGAGTGGGCACAAGATTGAAGTTTTAAGTCCCACACTTTTTTACAGAGGGTTTCCTAGTCATGACTCATAAACGTCTCATTTGAGCTTTCTTAAATATAAGTTTTAACTTTTAATACAAAAATAAATATACGTGTCATTTGCTACAAGTGTAATAATGGATTATGAAAAAGTGATGAGTAGTTATGTGAGAAAAAGTGATGAGCTACTGTATGAGTTCCACTGACAGTTCTCTGCTGCAGGCTCAAAATATTTCCATCCTCTATTACTTTTGATATGCAAGATCTCTTTACTCCATTTCTAATTACCAATGCAGCACAGCTCAAACTGCAATACGTTGCTAATGGCAACAGCAGCAGTTTCACGGGTTTATTTCGCTAAAAACTGTTTCACCTTGAACTGTCCAGCTAGACTTGGATAACAGGGTCAGACCTCAGAGGTGCGACAGAACTCTCACTGCCCCCAGCAGAGTTGCACCAGCTCCTACTGACAAGACAGTCTACTATGACAGCTGCTGTATTTTCAAGTAAAAATTAGAAAGATGACATTGCCCTTCCTGGAAAAGTGTTACAACACTACATAGGTAACCTACACGAACACACACACACACAGAGGCTGACTTGCTTTATGCAAGACAAACACCGTAGGTACCTCATTCCTTCTGTAGATCTGTTCTGGTAGTTGCGGTAGAGCTGGGGAACGCCTAGCATGGCCTCGGTGAACACAGCAAGGAAGCCCAGCGTCTCCACAAACAGAGATGAGTCCAGCCAGAGGTAAGTGATGTAACCAGTCACACCAGTGAAGGTGAGGACACACTGCACGTAGTCTGCAAACTTGCTCCAATGCCAAAAGTAGTTCAAGTCAAAATCTGCAACAGAATAGAATGGAAGAATAATCAAATATGCTTTCTCAACCAACTCAGAGTTAATCAGGGTGGAATGGAGAACTGAGAAGCACAAGGGAGCCACAGTCTTGGAGGTAGGGGATGATAGAAAAGGAGGGGAAGGATTAGAAAAACCAAGCAGCCAAAATATCCCTCACCTCAAAAAAAGAAAAGATCAAACACAAAACCAGCAAGAAAATAAAGAATATGAGTCTTGATTTCAAAAACATTTTTTCTGGGTGCTCAATAAGGAAACAAACCAAGTTTTGCAAACAAAGTATTCACAAAGATGACTTTTTAAAAGAAAGCATTTAAAAAATATCTTCATGTATCAAACACGAAGGACTCTACAAACTACTCTAGCGTGGCTGGCATAAGAGTTGTTTCCCAAAAAACTTCACAATACTAAGAACAGACCCCAAGCACAGCAATGCAAATGTTCTCCCTCTTAGGTCATTTTCTCTACCTTCAAACTGCCTCAATCCAAGCTGCTTAGAAGGTCACCTAAGGTTCACAGCTCTGTTCCCTGGTGCTGTGCAGCTGCCTGCAGTGAAGGGCAAGCTGCCATATGCAGCTGGTACAGTTTTAACAAGGCAGGTAATGCTTTTGACTGAGACTATGGCAAGAGTCCCTCCTGGAACAAGGCCTCCCACTGATATCACCGCTTCTCACTCCAAGGGCAAAATGTACTCTACTCTCACCTTTGCCAGGACCAACAAATGCAGGGTATGTACACATTTCTACATCCATTAGAACAAAATGCTGTACCACAAAACAACAAGAAACAAAAACTCCTCTTTTGAGAGGAAAGAACGAACCAAAAACAGCATTTGCTTGGCACATTAACAGCATACCACCGGAAGATATGCAGCTGTCTTACTGATGAATAATAATATATACAACCCCATAGCCATTGACTGTATAACAAAATAACATAATTTTAAATAATAAGACAGTTACAATAACTGTAGGTGCTGTTCCTGCCTTCCTTTCTTAAAGGCACTTTAAGTTAAAAATACCTACTTCAGACCAACTGGACTCTGTTAAACTATCAAGACAATGAACCATCATCCTAAAAGGCTTACTACAACCAGCCCAAATAGGTGCAACACACAGCACACCACTAAAAGATTTCTGTTGCTGCCACTTCAGTAGTGCAAAAAGCTGCAGAAAAAAGTCCTACTGCTAACTCAGTCAAGGAAGACATTGACCTCCACTAACAGTAAAGCAAATTCAGTGAAATGGGAATACAGGCACTTAGCTGCCTAAGGATACATGCCAAGTAAGTTTAATTTTCTGCATCTTTTCACATCTTCATATAGTTATCAGTCTCCTCTTTTTAATACTTGGCAAACCCACTCCTCAGGACACATACTGACTTGCACCCAGCTGAATTGTTTTACTTTGCCACACAAAGAGAAAGGCAAAACTTCCCAGGAGCCAAAACTAACCTCCAGCATTGTCAGCCATCATCCAGAACTGAACTAAGTAACTTATGGCAAAACCACTGTTAATGTATTTCATGGCAGTGGCTCCTCAGCCTCAGAGACACAAGACTAAGTAAAAGTTAGGCCCAGTGCTGTCACGGCCCGCACAGCATGGGAGCATCATGCATTCTGGAGCTTTGTGAAGGTTTCCCTTTTTGGAGATGAAGAAAAACAAAACAGAACAAAGCGGGTAAGGCAGGCACAAGACAACCACAATGGCAAGAAAAACATTGCCCATTTTATTTTATCTCGTGTTTTCTGGAGAGGACAGTCAACAAGAACCCCTGACAAACTAGAAATAATAAGAGACACTCAAAACTCCCATTCCTTCCACTTTGCCTGACCTACACCAACACCATAAAAAGTGTAGGAGAGGTGTAACAGAGTAAATTTACACTACTTTTGCCAGCTTCACAAGAAATACCAAGCCAATGGCCTGACAACAACTGTTACATTCACAAAAGAGCTCTCCGAGACAGAGGCATTTGGGCATACAGTGGGTCCAGAATAATGAGCAGTAGAAGAAAATGGGATTAAGAGAAATAAAAGTTGCTGATGTATCAGGCCATGTAAAAAAGCAACCTCCAATCTGATGTCTTTTGTTTAAGACGTGCTTTTACCAAATGATTCCTTCAAACCTTCTGTGATGCTGTTACATGGCCTTTAGTTTCTTCACAGGCAGCTAAAGCACCATTTTTTGATCCTCAAAAAGGCAAGCATTTCATTTTAATTCAGAGCTCTCACATTCAAACATGCTGAGTGGAAAATTTATTTTTACTTTCCAGCAAGAGTCCTTCAACTTTGATATAGTGTTCAACAGGTACTGTCTCAGACCAACACCTGAAAACCAGCAACTAATAGCAGCGATAGGCGAGAACACGTAGAATCACTGAACAACAGAATGACTTGGGTTGGCAGGGTCCTTAAAGATCCTCTAGTTCCAACACCCCTGCCGTGGGCAGAAGCACTTTCCACTAGACCTGGTTGCTCAGAGCCCATCCAACCTGGCCTTGAACACTTCCAGGGGCACTCACAACTTCTCTGGGCAACCTGTGCCAGTGTCGTACCACTCTCACAGTAGAGTTTTCTTAATATCCAATCTAAATGTACTCTTTCAGTTCAAATCCGCTCCCCCTTTCTCCTATCACTACATGCCCTCTCCATCTTTCTTGTAGGCTCCCTTCAGTTACTGGAAGGCTACAATTAGGCCACCTTGAAGCCTTCTCTTTTCCAGTCTCCACAACCACAGTTCTCTGAGCCTTTCCTCCTAAGAGGCCTGCTTCACCCCTCTAGTCATCTTGTTGGGCCTCAATCTGGACTCGCTCCAACAGGTCAATGTCCTTCCTGTGCTGGGAGCACACCCGTTCAGAGAGTTCCAGCCCTAGAAAAGAACATCTTAGTTCTCAAGAGGGCTACACAGTCATTACGACCTTGAATCCTGGACTCAACAGCATTGGATCTGGTTGCTGTGCTGCCTTGGGCATTCAGGCTCCTTGGCCCCTCACTTACTAAGCCTTCCTACCAGCTGTCAGGTCTGCCCCTCAGACATTGTATTTCTCCTCCTGCATTCTCTACATGCTAAAAGGTATTTTTTAAAACACCTATCCCTGGACACCAAATCCTTATTTCCCCAAGTTCATTTTCATACTAGAAATCAAAGAACTAAAACTACATGGGGGGAGCAGAAGTATAAGATCATAGAATAAAAAAAGTCCGTATTCACACAGATACCATGAGGCCACCTACAAAAATCCATGGATCTCTGGAAACACACGAACACAGATGAGAAAGCTATCGTGTGAAATAGGATTGGGCTGAAGCAGGAGAGCTAATTACTAGCACAGGAAGGAGATTGAGATTCTGTTTTGTTCAAAACTGTCACGATGCTAGATAGTCTCCATTTCACTGTAACAGTTTACTGAGTATGTTCTAGTTTCTGCTATAAATTTTGCTTGGTGATGTTTTCAGGGAAGAAGGGAAGGGAAGGGAAGAGAGAAAGAGATAAGAACCATCGTAACCTATAACCTTGGTAACAGCCTTACAGAAAAACATCTGAGTTATTTTAAAAACAGCCCAATACATAATCACTAATTGCTCTACTTAACAGATGTATTTTCCAGATGCAGAAGTCTATTTTAGGACACTACACATCACCACACTGTGTTACCAAAAAACCTGACCTTTCATATGGGTTGTAGTTTCTCTGGCCCTTATCTGAACTGCTGAAGTGTTTTGCTACATGATTGCTTCTTTTTTAACCAAGGCTAAAGCTTATTTTCTTTGACAAATGGTTTCAAAAATTCAAAGGGAAAAAAATCATACCCTCATCACTTCAAGTTCTGGAAATAAACTGTGAGTCATTTTTCCAAGTTGCTCCCTTCTCAAGGGGGTCCAAACAAATTAGTTCTGTAATGGGACTGATATACTTTCAAACTACAAAAAAGTTGAGTGCTGAGTACTGTGACAGGTACATGAAAAAACTCTTTTAAATGCCAAGGATAAAAAAAAAAATTAATTAATTTTAAAAACAGAACAAAATCCACATGTGTGTGCAGACTAGTCCCATCCCAAGAAGATAACCAGAGGACACCAATCACTTTCACAGACCATGCTATCTGAGAACTCAACAAAGTTATAAATATCATTGCAAACATCATTCATAATTGAAGAAAATTATAAATAATAAATATGATATTGGGATCTTCGCCCCCCCCCCCAACATCATCCCTTTTCTTTAAAAAGACAAAACAAAAAGTTCCACTGCAATGTATTTTTTTCTAGCAAAAATCTTACAAACTATCCAGTTAAATCTGGATGCATATCTTTCTCCTCTCTGATACGGGAAGGTACTGCCTCTGCAGCTCTCTCCACTCCCTAGCACCCTGTCATGTCCAGAGAGAAATCCATGACATGAGTTCATAACCATTCTCAGCTGATGCAGTCCAAGCAGTAACTCCCAGTCACTAATGTCCTGCACAGATACAGAATTGGCATTACTGTTGTGAAAGGTACTGTATCTTATTACCCATGCCTGAGCTCTTTAATCCACTCAGTGAGTTGCATTTTAAGCATGTTAATCCATTGATAGATGAGAGATTTATGTTGGAAAATCCTACTGATGCTGGGGGGAAGGAGCAGCTCAGCAGGTTCTCTGTGCACCAACCGAAGAAAAGGCTACTCAGCTTGAGGGTGAAGAAGGATGAGATTAAAAGACCTCTTCTGGGAGGCACATTACATGTCAGAGATGAAAAATGTAAAGCAGGCAGAGACAGCATTGTAAATAACCACAGTTAGCACTAGTCGGGCCAAAACGCAAGTAGTAAATTCAAGATGCTGGTGTGGGACAGACGCCAAGTGACACACACAAGAGTCCACGGTTTCAACTTTCACTTGAGGATGACATAGAGGTCCAAACAGTTACATTATTTTTAGTCAAGAAACATTTTATACCAAGCCAGCTACTATGTTAGCTCCTTCTGGGAAAGTGAAGCAAAGACTTTGACATCTTAGAAATTATGTACCATAGCTCTCAATTTCTCTTGCCAGTTGCATCTTATTTTGTGCCTTGACCTTTCTAATTCTGCACCAACATCCTTGTGCTACATTCACTTAAACTTGTCCTTAAACATTTGACCCAGCTCCCACTTTTTCAGCAGGTTCCTTCCTGGTTTTGCGGTCAATGAAAACCTGCAACTTACATTGCCTGTCTTTGCAAGGTGGGAGGGCTTGCATTTCATCCTGTTGTACAGCTTCACCTAGGAAACAAAACTCTTTCCTTCTTACGAAGGCTGCTGGTTTTACTTTATTCTGCTCTCTCCCACTCCTTATGAACACCATTAATTTATAGTCACTCACCCAAACTGCCTCCCAAAATGAACTCTTGACCTCTCATATGAAAAACACTGCTCACTAATTCATTCTAACAGAATGGACAGTCTCTATCCCGTAGTGTCTTTCTAAACAGATGACTGGGGAGTTAATCCTCCTCCCCTCTAGTATACAGCTGATAATTCTTGTATTTTGGGAGATTGTGACGGAAATTGGACATTCTTTGAACAGCACCATCTAACTTGCCTGCCCACTGACCTGTCTCTTCCCATCACACGATCAAAGGAGTCCTGCCCAAGCAGTCAGACAGCCAACACCTCCCTCAGAATCCAAACCTGAGGGCTTAGATGCTGTGAAAGAGCCTGATAACAGTAATCTAGCCAACTTGGAACAGTTTTAAAATGCAGTCATGACTGAGAATTATTTCAGGTTATTATCCATGGTCTGTTTACTGTAAAATGGACAAAACTTAAAGCTGCAGGAGCTGGAACTTGGAACTCTCTGCCTTTGGGCCTTAGCTACTGGGCTACGGTGCCAGAGCCACCCCCTCATTTGCTTTTTTGCTTGTCTCAAGTACTTGTGGTCTCTGTGTAAAAGGAGTTCGGTTCTGAGAAGCAGGCAAATATAATGACATTCCTCATCCCAGCCTGGCAACAAGGGCAACTCTTTGGACAGCTGGAAGATGCGGACTTGTACCCCAGGCTGGCTAGAGAAATGAACTCACATCTGTCACACTTCAAATGAGTGCTCTAAGCTAAACACATTTCCTGCACTCAGGAGTGGCATCTTGAAATAAATAAATTTTGCCACATTCTCCAAAGAGGAGTTGGGAAGCACCTGCCACAGGTGCTGGGGCCCAGGCAGTGGATTCTGAAAAGGAGACTTTTACACTTGCAGTCCTTCAGCTGCAGCAAATCCTCAGACATTTGCCTCAGGCATTAGCTGTCTCCCTGGCAATCCTGATTTCAGCTGTCTCAACTTAAAAAAGCAGCAGGATTAGAGAGAAGCACACTGGCTAGCACTCCTCACCTTGCTCATTCTGAGCAGCTCCCAGCCAGAAGGTAGGTTTCTCTGATCCTCTATTCTGAAATTCCTGAATACCCCACAGGGTACATTGGAAATATCGGGTGACAAGCACAGCAAGGCCCTGCATGACTGTTACCAGGCAATCCATAACTTCTCTCACTCTCATCATCTATGTATCCAGCTAGGCACTTTCCCCTTTCCTTCCAGAAAGAAGGAAGCAGTGTTACAGACAGACACTGAAAACGCATACATTTAGATTTTCTTTCTTCTTTTTTTAAGAAGTGATAGAAACCTTCAAATGCTGTCTGAAGCCAGCATTTCCTATACACTCACTGGGACCAAAAAGGGACTTGTTATCTTTCACTCACGGTACAAAAGACAGGAAATGAGAGCTTAGCACCAAAAACTTCTGGCTTTGATCCAAACCACTGTCCTTTTGAAAAAAAAAGTTAAGGAATCCACCATCTTGCATAGTCTCTATGAACAGACAATGTTATCCACCTCCACTGCTTCAGGCACACAACCTAGGAATTTCTGCATCTCTGTACTTCTAAGTATTTGGTCAGCCCTGCCACCACAGTACTTCAGCATATCTTAAACCTTGCCTTCTACAGGCTGCTGTGATTTGGCCTTCACACTGGCTTGTACCCAAACACTGTCACTTTTCCTTTCAAGCACATCAAAGATGGGAGCAAAATACTCCAGAGAGTAAATACTAAACAAATGACTCCCATTCACAGAAATCCATTTTTGACATCCCTTGGCCTACTACAGTGCCTTCTCTTGACCACATCTAGACTAATGACAGCCTTATTAAAGCTAGTCCTCTTAGTATTTGACTGTCCTTAAAAGCCCAATAAAAGTCCTTTAGTTAACAAAAAGTAATCAGCAGATTTCATGTGAGAGGGGAAAAATAGCCAATCTTTGATATTGCAGACAAGAAGTCTGAAAGCCTGACCCACATGAAACTTGAAGATTCATACAAAGAACTTTGTTTTTCAAAGTTCACTGAGGGTTTTGGTACTTGATGGAGGACAGAACATTTGATATCAGAAGTTCAAGTCTGATGAAACTTCCCCTACATCAACATTATCCCTATTTTCCCTTGTAGTCTCCTCTAGTTTGAAGGTAAGTACTTGCCCTAGTTGTTTCTGTGCCTCATTTTATGTGGTGTCACCATCTTCTAAAATCTTTCATGCTGAGTCTCTGTTTTGTCACATGAGGTTCATGCTTTTTCCCCCCATCAGGGTTAGTACTCTCCCTTCTTTCTCCTTCTCAAACAAAATACACATTAGTGGCCTAACATTTTTTCAGCACTGTCTCCTGCATTTAGGGCTTTTCACTCATTTTCCATACTGTCCTCTAGTACAACATACCTACAAGCATAAGCAACTGCTATAGCCTTCCCCTTCAGATCCTTTGAGGTTCACTCTATCTCCTCACTAAAGGGAATCAGCAATTGCAAGGTTAAGAGACACATTAGTTACAACTACTTTAAAAAGATCACACACAAATGCACTGCTACATATGAAGAAGTCAAACAATACACTCTATTTCATAACACTCTGCCTTTCCCATTAATGTGCTACTTCCCCGATTTTACAGCCTTTGGTTTAAGGGAAACCTTTGAATACCACTTAGCACAGTGTCTTAATCACAGATGATTAGCAAAAACATCTATACTGACCATTTTCCAACCCTTAAAGAACAGCAATTTTAAAGTTACACTTTAGTATGAAAGTTTTGCCCCTGCTGCTAACAACACACTGGACAAGCAAGAAGGTAACTGGCAACAGAACAAGAGGACACAAGTCTCAAGCTCCATCAGGGGAGGTTTAGACTTGGTATTAGGAAGAAATTCTTCCCTGAAAGGGTGATCGCCTATTGGAATGGGCTGCCCGGGGGGGTGGTGGAGTCACCGACCCGGGAGGTGTTCAAGAGTAGGCTGGATGAGGCACTTGGTGTCATGGTTTAGATGATGGGTTGCTATTATAGGTTGGACTTGATGATCTATAAGGTCTGTTCCAACCTTGCTGATACTGTGATACTGTGTGATACTGTGAAGGAGAAACTAAATCAAAATATTCACATCCTGGGCACGTCCTGTGCAGCTGGAAGCCTTTGCTGTGCTACCCACAGTGTAATTTGCTTTGTACACAGCTTCAGTTCAGAGGAGTCTCACAGTGAAGAAGAAAAAAAAAATTTAGAGAAAATGCAGTTACATAAATCTACAAAATTAGGTTGACCTTTAAGTCATCTTTGAGATTTTCCACTCTCTTAAAAAAGGATGCAGAATTGTTTACATCACTTGTGCTGCACTGTCAAAATTTTGTTTGTTTATATATACACCTAAATATGCCTGTATATGCATATATACCTCTTCCTCACAGTACAAATGCTAATGTTATAAGCACTACAATGAAAGCAAAATTACAAAAGCAACCAGGGACGAACAAAAGTGGGTTTTATTCTAATACAGAGGAAGTTTTAGCAAGTGTGGTTCTGTGAATGAGGCTCCAACTGTTGAGCTCCAAAACTGTTGGTGAATGCTAGCTGAGCTGGGAAATCCATGTGGAGCACAGCACAGCCATCTCTGCATATCATTGAGAGTAACCAAATTTGGGGCAGCCGGAACAAAACTCCTACCCCAGTGCCTCCCACAAAAAGCCTGCAGATCATCTCTTCGAAAGCAAGGGCATTTCTTGGAGCTCTCCAGATGGAAGATGCTTTCAAGGCAATCTTGCAGCAGTTATACTTGCAACGCCCTACCAATCTATCTTGTGCAAGATAAGCTAACCAAACTCTGATAGCTTCCCAAGTCAAGCTGAGAGAAAACACCGGGTCTGTACTCTTGGTGCACTAGTAGACCAGGCCAGTAAGATTAGGAGCAAAAAAAAAGACAGACAACCACTATCACATATATGGCAATATTGCTACTAGGGCAAGCCTAGATGTATCTAAATCACAGCAGTTATATGACAGTATTTCCTCTGTGAAGACTGGCTTCCCAAATAGCATCATTACTGAAATTGTCTGTGTTACTGCTACTTTTTGCCAGTTCACTACAGAACTCTCTTCTCTTTTTATTCCAATGCATTGACTGTTCTTCTTAGCTACTGCATCCATGAGATTCTTTCAAGAGCTGGCAAAAGCAGTGATTAGCTGGCTGACAAAGGAAAACAGCCCAATAACTAGGCAGATCATGGGACTTGGAAAGCCACTGGAATGAGGTAGCTATGGCCCAAAGGAATTAGTGCTACAGTGTATTTGAAAGGTGGAGTGAAAGCAGCATAAACAGCTTCAGAAAACAAGTGACTCAGAGAGAGCATGAACCTCAGGAGGAAATCCTCCTCTAAAGGAGCAACATGGCAGCACCAGAGCAGTTTTGATGATTCTGGGCAGCTCAACGCTTTCACTACAAACACTCGCGATTCTCCTCACCTCCTATACCAACAGCAACAAAAATCCCAATGCAAGTCAAACCAAAGAAGTCCCCCAACATTTCACCTGCAAGCACAGCTGTGAAGTAAGGCCTTTGCTCCCAACTCTGCTGATGATGGAGGCGGGCCAGTAAGAGCTAAGCTCACTCTTCTTTTGGCCAGATATGCCTTCCTATGCTAACTATAGAGCCTTCTTTTTCTGACAGCAGGATAAGCAGGGATGATGAGAATGTCACAGCAAGAACGCATAGTACCAAGTTACTATTTTTACAATAATTTAACACTATTTTACACTATCCTCAGCATGGTTTATCTGAGCCATCACCCAGAGCGCTAACAGGCAGTACACAAAGGCCTCCAAAAAAGACTAAAATGGAGGAAGTTAAACACTGCAGAGCCTTTGCTCTAAAATTCTTGTAGCTGGGAGTTATAAAGTCTCTAGGAAAACAGTTAATTTATTTTGAATAATATTGAAACTGATTCTTTGCAGTTTAAGTTTCAGAAGATATCAAGACTACTATAGTATTAGAAACAACATGCACTTATATCCCTTCTCATTCAAAGGCTGTAATTAAGAGATGAATATAGTTCTTCTAAATATTACAAAACCAAGCTGTGTATGAAGCCAGATGTGGGCTGCCTCAGACACCACCATGACAGGGATTACAATGTCAGACTGCATGTACAACACAGCAAATTAATCCCACGAACTCTGGAAATAACTCTCAGGTAATACTTCTCCACTTTTGAACTGCAGATCTCTGGAGAGAATGCTGAGCAGTCAGTAACTTGACTAAAGATAAATGATCCCTCTCCTTTACAGCCTTGTCTGAGACCCTATCTCCTCTATTGTAAAGAGACACCAAAAAAAGAAGGCATTTGTGATTTTTTTTTCAGATACTGAAGTCAGGCATGTGCATGTGTAAGTATGTATACAAGACAAGCTAAACAGTCTTCCTAAAAATATAAATGTTAGGACATTTAGGACTTTGGGGAGCAAGTTTAATCCTTGCTTCCTAGATAACTCACCACCAGCCAAGAAAGATTCTAGCCCCCAAACTGGTCCTACCAATTTAGCATCCAAAGTGAATAATGCCTTGTGCAGCTGCCTCCTTCGCTAAAATGATGTGATGTGACCTGCTAAACATCTCTTGGCAATTGCCTCAGTTAACCTCAGAATAATCCATTTTAGTATCAATAGTGTAATGCTTCAAAATCATCACAAGCATGTAGGGAAGCTTCTAGCTCCTTTTTTTCACTCACCTCTCTCCTCTGCCCAATCCCTGCCACACACACGAAGACATCAAACATGTTTTCCTGATGTACCCAAACTGCATTACAAAGATGCTTACTATCTCAAAATGATGGCACAATCCACTCCATTTCATAGGGCTTCCTTTCAAGTATATATTGTAGTTAATAATAATAGGGTAGGCTGGTGAACAAGAATCCAATTTAAAAAAAAATTCTGGATTTTTGTTCTATGCTGGAATAAAAAGAAAGACTGGGAAATCTGGAGGAGGACGAAGAGAGAGGCAAACATACAGATGGGATTTGAGAAGTTCAAGTTTTTAACACCTCTGATTTGACTTAAGGACCTTCTGCCTGGGTTTTTTCATGTCCTACGGGAGCACCTGAGGCTATCGCCCACTTAGGTCTGGAAGCATCTCCTCTCAGCATAAATCCTGACCAATTCTGACCAAACAAATTAATTGAAATCATTTATGTGCATGTGTTTGTGAAGACCTGACCATTCACCAGTGTCAACCCTTACCTCTTGCAATCAATGCACAAATTTCTAGCCCCCAGTAACAGGAAAACCTCGACTTACAACTTTTCATTAGCTACCAAAAGCATGATTTAAGTATAATGAAATTTGTAAAGTTGACTATGGAAATTCATCTACTTTTTTTTTTTTTAAACCTAAATAGATAAAGCTGGCAATAATTTCAATTTCCATGGGACTTCCTAGGGAAACGGGAGTAAAAGGACTTCTGGCAGCCTACATACCTCCAGCGTTCCCTCACAAACTTTAAACCAAAATTCACTCTGTTTACAATAAGAAGTCTACAGAGATCTAAATTACTCTATAATGACCCCAAACAGGAGGAATTTCCACACAAATTACTTCATTGCATTAGCAGGAAGAATTCATAGGAAGAGAGATCAGTTCAGAGTTTCACCTGAGTGCTTGAAGTCTGTCTCACTGATTACAGCACTTGTAAGTGGAGGAGCCAAGCAAGACGATGCTACCCTGAAACAGAATTACCCCTTCAACTTCCCAGCTGTTTAGTTTGACCACAGACCAATCCCTGTTTTGACAAGAGCAGTGGTTGTTATGCAAGATGCACTTCTGAATACCACCGTTTCTGAAAACCTTGTGCCTGCAGTTTAATGCTCCACAGTCATCAAATCTTCAGGATCTGGAAAGGAAGGTAATGGTAGTAGATTTAAATGAGTGGCTTTCTTATGAAGAGTTTGGTGGTGACATAGGTATGCATTCACAAGCTGTTCACATTTCCCAGCAGAAGTTTAAGCCTCTCTCACCCCCCTCAAGCTACAACAGGACAACTGTTTAACTCTCTGAAGCATTTCTCACTGAAGCCACAAAACATGGACTTTTTTAAGATTTTACACAGAAAAAATAGAACAAGCCTGCCTTTTAAGCCAGATTTGTTCACTTATTTAGTACCAAACATAATCCCACAAACCGTTCTGTCAGTACAACTGAGGGGGCAATGAGTGGGGGGAAAAAAGGAGGATCAAAAATATCTTCAGCATTGCTGCTAAGCATTCTAGCACACAGCCACATTGCTGGTGGCAAAAGACTTTTGCTGTGTATTGGGTCTGTCTGAGATGGAGCCCATTTCCCATACAGCAGCTCTCACAGTGCTGTGCTGTGCATTGGTGGCTGGCGTGGTGCTGATAATACGCCAGTGTTTTGGCTACTGCTGAGCACAGTACTGGGACTGTAGTGTCCCTTCCCCAACTGACGGCGGGATTCTGGGAGGGGACACAAGTGGGCCAGCTGACCCAAACTGACCAAAGGAATATTCCATACCATATGATGTCAGCTCAGATATAAAGCTGGGGAGAAGCAGGAAGGGGGGGGGCATGCACAGTCTCCCATGGTGGCTTACTGAGAGAGCCTCTACACGCGTTGAAGCCCTACTTCTTTGGATGTGGCCGGTCATCGCCGCGGATGGGAAGTAGAGATTAGATTAGTATTTTTGCTTTTGCGCGGGCTTCGCTTTGCTTTGCTTTAATTTTTGCTTTAGTAAACTGCCTTATCTCAACCCACTGTCTGCCATCGTATTCTTTTCCCCTTGCCTGACTTTCAGGGGGAAAAAGGGGTTAAAGAGACTGTGGGCACCTGGCGGCCAGCCAAGGTTAACCCATTACATGCTGTTATGCCCTTTTATAAATATTTTTACTTTTAAAAAAGGACAGTAAACCTCTTCTACTCCAAACCAGGCAGAAGACAGTGCAGTGGCTGTGTTGATCAAGGAGACGGCTTTGCTACCACAGGGCATCATCATCCTTTTATCCCTGGCCAACTGATACGGCCCTCTATTGCTATGTCCCTTACACATTTTTCACTCAGGAGTGCAGGGGATGCAGAGTGATGGCATTATGGTGAACCATAAACTATGAACTGCCAAACAACAGTCCTTTCCACAAATTCCTAATTAAATTCCTAAGTCCTACTGTGAAGAAATAGTGAATTTCTTAAAGGAGTGAGCAGTTCTCTGACATCAACTGCACACAGAAATTTCATGAGGAATTTGTGGATAAGACTATTTTAAGCCATTTCAACATTAAGTTTGCTCTATTCCCTAAGTGCAGTTACTTGTTCTACTACAACCTACTCTCAACAGGGGGTGAAGAAAGGCATTAGGGAGTAAATAGCATCTCTGAAGACACAGTAAAAATTCTAAAGCAAAAGACTTTTTCTTAAAATAACTGCTCCTGATTTTCACATGCCAAAGGGTGAAAAGACAAGAAAGAGCAGCAGTGAAAAACCTTAACATAGGCAAGGAGTCATTACAAATTTTTTTGTGGTTTGTACAAATGGACAAAAAAATGAGGGTGACAGGAAACAGAATTTCAAGATCAGCAACTGTTCCTTTCCAAGGCTATAGAAACTGGAGAAGAGGAGGGGAAAAAAATTTTACCTTGCAACAACTGCACAGTTTTTGACATTTAAAAAGCAACAAATTAAAAAGTCACTTCAAGTAAGGAGGGGATGGCATAATTTTTATTTTCATGAATATAAACGTCAAGTTTTAAAGACTAACTAGACACATATGCACACATAAAAAACGTAGCAGGTTTGCAAAGGCCACTGAAGTGTGTATGAAACCAAAGCAGTGTATGTATTTCAGAAACAGCATCAGTGGTCCTGGTTTTGATGGGAAAAAATTCCTGACACTCATAAACCCTAAGTGAAGAAACGAAGATGTTCTGAATGTTTGAAATGTTGCATCTCCCAAATTCTCTTCAGATTTGAGTTGGAACAGGTAAGAGTAAAAAAGACAGCTTTAAGCATCTATTAAAAATAAAAAACATTTCCCTGAAATACTCAGGATCTGTCTTTCTTTTACCAGTTTCTGTGTCTCCTTGGAATTGGTCAGGATGAACAAGACCCGTGTTTCTTTTGAATGTACAATGCAAGCAAAAATAAATCTGTCAGAACTGAATTCTGGGATTTGGATTTTTTCCCCTACCCATGGGAGGGGACATAGGATCCCGATGCAGTAGATGTAATGTATACTGATCACAGAGTAAAGCAAAGAGAAAGTAGGGCACATAATAAATGTATCTGAAAGGAGACCTTCATAACTCCAGGAATAATGGTGGTATCGTTGTTCCCTCCTCAAGGGGGGAACATGCTGATTACTAGTAATCTAAGTCTTTGGAGGGAGACTGTACACCCTGATCCCCACCATAAATTCATGATTCACTGCAAAATAACACGTTTTCTGCTGTTGGTTCATGAAGAGCCAAGCTACATCCTTTCTTCCCCCAACCTCACTCATTATTATGTCACCTCCTCCTATATACAGAGACTGCAGACCATTCTCTTAGTTACAAAACAAAATAACACTTTGAATCTAAAAACATTTGCTCTGAAGCATAAAACAAAGCTTTGAAATGTGATTGCACACACTTCTAATGAGGCCAATGTTTGCCAACTTATTAATATCATTTAAATCACTACTGCACAGCTTTAAAAAGTCAAATACTACATCTAAAGAATTACTGGCTGGTGCACTGAAAACAGGTTAGAAAGCTTTACCTGCTTCTGCAAGAACAATTTTTTTTACTTTTTCTGTTTAGCCTAATAAAAATATCACGTTTATTCTAACAACAAGAAACTGATTGCACCTGAATATCAGCTGCTTTGTTCTGTGTCTTTGAATAGAGACTGTGCGGCATAAAAGAATCAGAAAAAAGAGTAAATTAATTTTTCTAAAAATCTATTTAAAAATATCCACTTCATTTGTTTTTTTCAAGAAATCCATTTCCACAAAATGAACCTTCAGAACAAACACTGTAGTTCCTTTAATATTTTGAGAATTTAAATTATTTTGCATTTGTTTTAAATCAATTTTCAACCCCAATGGGGCAGCAATATGTGACCATTTAATGCATTTTTAACAAGAAACGTAATTTGAATGGATCACTCGTAAAAGATATAGGTATTACATTTGCATATATCACCACATGAACTCAGCTTTCTTTAGTAAAGACAAAATTTCATTTATTTTATTCCCATATTCCTTGCTTGGTAATTTAAATCATGACTTGCAAAGGCAGCTCCAACACTAACCTTTCTTTTTACAAGACTAAAACATCTTTTAAAATTTAAGATTTCCTCATCACAGCTTCAATAAAGTCAAGCCTTTGGAAGTCAAAGTGAGATGGTCTGGGCATTAAAGCAGGAAAAAGTGTTTGTGGGACAAGACTTTGAAGTGAATTCAGGAACTGGTATGACTCACAAAAAACCTCCCACTGGAATTCTGTCTCTTTCTTGACACAATTTCCTGTACAACCCTCCAGCAGTCCAGGTTGTGATCTGGATTGTGGCTGCAAACCAAGGCTGCTTACAGACATTCTGTGCTGTCACACCACTAAATGTCTAAATAATTTGTTCCAATACCTAACACCATCACCTCCCCTGAAATAATCTATTTCATGCAAATTTCTTCTCTTCGGGATTTTTAAGTCACTCTTTGGGCATCTGTTAACTGGCCAAACATCAGAAGTGACAACTTGGCATCCATACCAGAAGACTGTTTGGTTTTTTCTTCGTCAGCATGCCTTGGGCCTGCAGGTTCATTAGAAATGATACCAAAAAATATACATATATAAAGGCAACTATGAACTTACTGTTCTGAAAGAAAATGGTAGAAGGCAGTTTCCCTGATGCAGTGCTGATCTCAGCACCACAGAAGGCAGTATTTATCTCACCAGACTTGAGACATGAAGTCTAACCCACAAGCCTGAGCCAGGGATTCAAGCCCTTTGCAATTCATGGAGACTTCAGCTTCTGCAGGCCACTCAGGGAGTCAGGGGTAGAACCAGACAGGACACCTTTTTCTTTTACAGGAAACACTGAGATTTCAGACATCTCTCCACCCCAAATCAGGAGGAAATCACACTGACGTAAAATATGCACATTAAAAGCTGGGGAGCCAGCAGTACCTGAACAGCCTAAGGGCCAAGATGCTGGCTTCAGGCTCCCACTGAGGATAGCGGGCTCTCTATTCTACCTTCAGCCTGGCTTCCTGGGGAACCTTCAGAGCCACTTTGCTCACACTGATGCACTCCAAGTTATCTGTGCAAGCAGGAAGCCTCCATCTCAGTCTCTCGTATCCCATGCAAGTGCCATGATACTGACTTACAGCCTGTATGACTGGATTGCCTAGCTCCAGTCTTTACAGGGCTAAAACCATTCAGGGGCAGAGGCAGACACAAAATAAATGGGCCGGTGAGGGCTAAACGGAGTCAGTTGCATGCATCCTTTTTGTGGTGGCAACAGGGGATCAAGAACATAAAGGAAAGCAGAAGCATCTAACCCCCCTGCCTTAATTCATCCTTGCTTATCATTCCCATGGGATACAGAGCACCTAGGTTGTACTGCTTAATTTTACTATTTCAGAGATGGGACACAAAATGGAATTTCTTGTGCCATCTCTCAAAGCAAAGAGAAAAGGGATCTCTCTTCTTTCTCACTCGAAACAATCTTCTAGGGTTTGAAAACCTCTTTCCAATAAACTATCTTTGGTGCATCACTGCTTGCAAAATGGTAGTGTAGAATGGGGAGGGAATGGAAACCTTTCAGTAAAATAAAGCTATGTCCAATTGTTTTCAGTCTAGGATGATCAGTGTACTACATTTCAGTTTAAAAGCATGACATTTGTGCCTAAATAGAAATGGGTTTGTTTTGTTTTCCCTTGATACAGCAATGAAAACAGCAAGGCACTGACGTTTCAGTGATAAGTGCCTTTCAATACCCAGTAGAAGAAAACTGTCTTGTTAACATGGCATTATTTATAAGAGCTTCAGAAACATTGATTTATTAAATATATTCCCTATTTCTAGTTTAGTAGAAACTAGTAACTTCATATTCCCAGTGAACTTTAAATAATTAAAGAAAGCTAATAAAACATATAGGACATAAAACGTAGTGAAGAAATAAATCAGGCTGTGTACAACAATCAGATTGTACCTTGAGCACTACCTCCACACGGTTTATAGAGCATGTTATGTCAGCTTAGACCTCCTACTGTCACACCAGCCCCTTGTAGCACCATTTTAATTGGGACCAAGTGAGCGCTGCCACCCAGCTCAGCACTTCTCATGACCTTATTGTCCATTCTTCCCACTCCATATACTGCAGTGGGCATGGTTATCTCATTAGGCTCATTGCAATAGACTAAGACAAACTGTAGACAGAAGCAAAAGTCCTGAGCAAATGATGCCCTCAAGGACCCAACATATCAAATGAGCGGCTTTCCAGAGTGCCATGCCTGCCTTTCACATGGAGTCCATGTTCAAAAGTCAGCAGCAGAAACTGGGTGCAAGCTATGCCCCCATCTCCTACACAGGACATAAGTTGGATGCTGACAGATGTTGACTCTGATGATGTGTTCATATGTTGGAACTGTTGATTCTGTACCACTTACATAAATGCAAAGAAAAGGTTCTTTAAAAATACATGAAATCTACAAAATGTGAATGTACCAGAACCTATAACAATATCCTAAAAATGTGCTGTAACCAAAATTTTGTCCCTGCCAGGCTGTCTAGACAATTTATTATGTCTAAGCAGGCAGCACAGGGCAACAGTGCTTCTTTAAGCACACACCATGTCGCCCAGAGTCACAAACCACTTCAGAAAATAAAAAGGTGAGCTATCAATGCACCTGTACTAACAACTAAAACTCCCTCAGTTTGAAACTTTATTCCGAAGTCTGTGGGGAGTTCAGTTACTCTTTAAATATCTCCTTACTTGTATCTTTTGCACTGAACTGGCAACTTGGCCATCATCCAGAAAAATCATCATCTCTTCTTTTTTGCTTACAGAAACTGAAAGACATCAGAAAAGCAGCAAAGCAGGCTACACAGTAAAAACTAGATAACTAATTGTCACTACGGCTCTAAACTTACTCTTTCCTTCTTGCATTAATAGTGCTTTAATGTGCTTTCACTGGTGAGGTCTGCCCCCTACAGCTCCCTCCTCACCCCTGCTAGCAAAGCAGGTCCAGTGAAGTACAGAACAGGGAAGTAGGAGTTTTGGAGCACCTAAATTCATGCAAGCCATGTGACACAGATAGGATGCACGTGAGGGTGCTGAGAGTGCAGGCTGGTATCTTTACAAGGCTAGTCTACCATCTCTGATAGGTCAGTGGGTTTGGGAGAGATTTTCTGTGACCGGAGACAAGGAGAAGAATAGTTAGGAGATCCAGGGAACTACAGGCCAGTCAGGCTAGCCTCATCCTTGGGATGGTTATAAAGCCATTTCAAAACACATGACGAAAAACAATGTGACCAGGACATCCTGTGTGGCTTTACCAAGAGCAAACTGCACCTGACCAACCCAAATGATTCCTGAGACAACTGACTTTAAGGGCAAGAGGAGAGCAGTGGGTGTTTTTTTACAATGCTACTGACAGTCTCCTATAGTAGCTTTATTAACAAACTATTGATTGGTAAGTGGACAATAAAAAAGGCAGAACATTAGCTGGATCATCAGGCTCATAGAATTTTTCCTCTCAAAGGAAAAACATAAAATATATGACCGATTACAAGTTAGCCCACAGTGACCAATACTAGAGCCAACACTCGTTAATATATTTTATTAACAACCTGGATGATGGCAAGTTGATGAATACCAAATTGGGGAGATTGTGAAATAAACAACTTCCTCATGAGAAGCAGAGGGGCAGGCACTGATCTCATCACTGTAGTGACCAGTGACAGGACCAAAGGGGAAGTTTGGACATTATGAAAAGGTTCTTCAACCAGAGGGTGGTTGGGCAGAGGAAGCGGCTTCACAGGGATCTGATCACAGCACCATGCCTGACAGAACTCCAGAAGCATTACTCTATGATCTTGTTTAAGGAATAAATCTCACCATTCAGATCTAGATAAGACTAAGTACACAATGGAATGTGACAAGCTCGACAAGTAGGCAACTGCAAAAGCTTCTCACATCTACCAGACTCAAACAGTATCTCTGCCGTATACACATCCCCTGATGTGCAGGATAAGCAGACAAACCAGTTCTATTTGAACACTTGGAAGTTCATTGCTGATGTATTAAAGTACCTAAATATTCTGGCTCCCACCACGAAGAAAAAGATTTTTTCAAAACCTTTTTATATTCACTATTTCTACAGTTACCACCAAAACCCTGAAAGCAAGATCAGACTCCTCTCCCAGGTTCCAGTTGAGTGGCTCAACATGCAAGTTTCAGAAAACCCAGAGCACCCTCATGTGGCTAGATACTGCTAGGAGCTCTACTTCCTCCACCTAAACTGCATGCAGCACAAACAGAATTCACATTTTATTCACAGTAAATGGAATAAATAAGCAGATAAACTCTCCTCACCACATCACAAACCAGAAGTGGTACTTGTGCCAGAAGTAGTATTTCTGTCACTACATACCGCTGTTTCAGTCTCTTTTTCCCACCAGACCACAGCTGGATGACAGGCCTCACAGGGGCTGCTGGAGGGCTGGGCAGGGATACCAGCAGCCAGAGTGAGTGAGAGCCCCGGGCAGCACACTCCAGAAACACTGCTATGAACCTCCTGTGATACCTCTAGGTACTGCCCACACCAAGCTGGAGAGTAACCTTTATCACCTCTCTTTTCTCTCCAAGTTAAAGGACAGTTTTCCCTCAATTTAAAGTAACATTGGAGTTTCCTGGTAGCAGATAAAGATTTTTTTTCTTTTCCCTGCTCACCTTTTTTTTTTTTTTTAATCAAAGACAGGCTGGGAGAACAACAGCTGCACTCCTCCTTTCCATCTCACCCAGCCACTGCAGTACGCTCTTTATGCTGCAGAGCAAAGGCACTGCACAAGCCTCCCTCACTCCATCTGATCTGTGCCCTGCCTGTCTGTTCCCTTTTTCCTGTAGGGAATAGGGTTTCAGAAAAGGCAATGGACACTGTACCTGGCAGATCTTCTTAAACTATAAACACAAGCACTGTAAACTTCGTTAGAAGTAAATAGCCTGTTTCCAAAGTAAACAAAAGGAACAGCCTGCTTTCATTTTCATATCAAAGCCATTCAAAAGCAGCAGCAAGGCTGGAGCAAGGAAAGGGATCAAAAGGCTCAGGTCTGAACATACTGTTCTACAACGAAAAAACATCTTACTGAAACCATTCTGACGACTCTGAAGAGATTTTACGAGCCTGGGGTTGGCTGCTTTCCCTACTGCCTTTAAGCTGAAAACTTAAAGGGAGCTAAATAATAATTTTAAAATGTGGTAGCAGCAAAATACCTTCCTTCAGGTTCCCTGCTCTGATCACAAGTAAACACATGTAACACCTTCTTCTCAACTCCCTGTTTTAGAGTAGATATGTATATTGATTTATTACCACCAATGACAGGAGCCAAATACATTGACATGTGATACAAAACATTACAAAGTTAATATGGCTGACAAATGGAAATTACAAATATTTTATTTACAATCCCACAGGAGTTTGGATTGGAAGAGCCTTCTGCAGGACATCTATTCCTGTCTGTTCAAAGGTACCCTGTTAAAAATTTTAAAACAGACATTTCACTTTACCAAGTGGTACATTGAACCTTTCAGATTAAGAATAGGTAAATTTTTAAACTATGACGAGGAACCGGTTTGACTATGAGTTACTGTGTGGACTACATAAAACATAAGCAAAACATTATTGTCCACATTACACAAGATCAGAATAACCTCTTCAGTACTTAAGGCTTCAGAGCTTAAGGCTTTCAGTTTAAGAACTAAAAGAAGTTGCGGATGGCAGCTCCAGTTCTCAAGTCATTTAAAAGAACTTTTTACAATGAAGCCCTCAAAGCACAGAGTTACTACCTGTACTTATCGTTGCACGTAAAATATTTCACGTACTGTATCAACTGGGCTGGTGAAAAATGTGTGGCTAATACGAAGAAACTTGCTTTGTCCAGTTGCCAAACAAGAAGTCTGGAAGATAAAATTCATTCAATGGTTACCAAAAATTACACACACTCCAGAACTGTTGGGTTCATTGCATGCTAAAAATATAGCCTGAACTGCAACTCACCCAGCCACATTCCATTGTGGGTGTCATCCCATTCTCAGACCCACAGGGGACAATGACTTGACAGATGGCAACTATATTGTTCTTATTTAACTGGTCTAACCGATAAGTTAAACATGGAGAAAAGTAGCTTCTGGATTGAATGGAGCTTGAAGCTCACCGCTTCTATTTCAAACCTGCAGAAGAGCTTGCACAGCTAAAAACATCTTTAGCCCCAAGTTATCTATTAAAGGGCATTACCTCCCTGCCTACCAATTCCAGTTTCATCCTAAATGAAGAAAAAATATTTAAAATATTTAATAAAAAATATTTAAAAGCCTGAAATCAGCAGGAACCTGTTCAACCATTACTGTGCTAATCAAAGTCCTGGGAAAAGGCTCAAGCGTTACCACCCAAACAAGACACCCCCCCCCCCCCCCCCNTCCCCCCCAAACAAGACCCCCCCCCCCCCCTCCCCTTATGCTAACTAAACAAAGAAAACAGCAGGTCAGCAGTCAAAAAAAGCTTTTTACCTCGCAGATGTCAGTCATTCCACTTTCAGGTGAGTCAGATCCAGTAAGAATTCAGCATGAAGCATGCAGCCTAAAGAACATAAGACTGCAACTTGGAAAGAAGAATGCATGCACTAGCATGAACTAACAGGTACTCCACAGATCTTACATACTAACAGACCAGAGAGTAGAACTAAGGCATGAGCTCTTGGCACTTCTTGGACTCTGAAAAAAATGGTTTTTTTCGATACAAAACACATTTCATCACTTTACCTTTCTCCAAGAGGAAATTCAAGCACTGGTGTTTAGATAACACAGGCCTGTAACAGGAGGCACTCTATCAAACATGCCTGAGATTCCTGCCTTGTTCTGGAGTAGATCAAAACACAACACATCCTGCCTGTGCTGGCTCACACATTCATCAAGTCACCACAGAAAGTGTAAGCAGCATGCTCAGGAGGAGGAAGGGGGCTGTCTTCCCATGATGAAGCTCCACTTTCCTAGAAATGTCTGAATATTTACCTGCCAATGGGAAGTAGTGAATTAAATCCTTATTTTGATTTGCCTGTATGCACAGCTTTTGCTTTACCTATTAAAGTGTCTTTATCTCAACCCAGGAGTTTTCTTACTTTTACCCTTCTGTTTCTCCTCTCCAACCCACTGCAGGGGAGTGAGGAACAGCTGCTTGGGGCTGGGCTGCCTGCTGAAGTAAGCCCACAACACAGGGACAGGTGTGTTACCCCCTGTGGCTTTACAGCTAGCGATATCTGCAGTTAATGGAACAACACATCTGAAATCAGTTCAAGACTTGGAAGCCGTTGCCTCATACTTTATGTATCACTCATGCAGGTAATGTCAGTCTCCTCCATTTCTATTGCCGGGTTCACACGTCTCCCACAAAAAGAAACACCTTCAGGTTTTCTAAAGGTGACTGCCTTTACTCTCATGAAAGTCACCACTTGTCTCTCAGGTATAGACCTGGTACATGCCATGCATTCCCAGAGTCACCTGCCCACCTGCATCACTCACCACAGCATGTGTGCAGCCTCCAGCATAGGGAAATCAGAGAATAAAAGAAAATCCATTCCTTGACCACTGTGGTCAGGAATGTGCTTTCACAAAGAGCTCCATGTTTCACCAGGTAACAACCACCCAGGTATGCAGGAAATAGACTGGCCTCATGCTACAACCTCACTGGGATGGGTGTGTTTTTGGGTCTCTCACCTCAAGGAAACTGCAAACTGCCAGAGGCAGGGATCAGAGCTGTTCTGGGGCCTGAACCATAAACCATCCTTTGAGTTTCTCCCTTTTCTGAAAAAAAAAGTGTCTCTCTGGAATACAGAATTTAAATTTAATTAGATAAACTTATTCTCCTCTTTTACAACTTCTGAGTAACACTAGATAAGCCTGCAAAAAGGTATGCCCTTCTACTGAGTAACTTCCAACATTTTCAATAGGACACAACAAGCCACAGTGTCACTTTTCATTTGAGGCCAAATAGCCTGAGGGGCAGAAGAAAAATTTACAGTAAATGAAACTTTGAAGCCTGAGAGTACCTACTGAGAAACATAACACTGGTCTCAGAAAAAAAGACTGATCCAAACCCACTTTTCTCATGTTTTCTTAAAGAAAAGTATTTTAGTGTTGGTCTTGCAATGGCTCAGGAAACAAATTCCCCACAAAAATCAAATCACAGCTTTTTAAATTAAACTATTCCTTTTCTGTATGTCTGTAGCTTAAAAAAAAAAAAAGTTATCCATTCAGTATGTAAGCAATTTCTAATCTCCTTTTAAAAAAAAAAAAATCAATAGTATTCTGTGTGGACTGAATTATTCTGAAATGCTTGAACAGTAAGTAGCTCAAACCTCCAGCACAGACTCATACTTGGAAAGACAAATTATTTTCCAGACTTATGTTTGTTTCATTTGCAACACCAACGAAAAAGAAAACAGAAGGTATGTATTAAAAAAAAGCAAATCATCACACTAATGTTTACAACTGAAGCATTTGCTTAAAACTAATTGAAAATTGCCTCTTCACCCTTAGGATCTCCATTTCTTGATCTCATTTTGTCTCCTGAAAAGGTTTAAAAATTGATGCAAAGAAAGACGAAGGGAAATAACTGTTCCTATCATACAGAGAAATACTATCAAAGTGCCAATGCAGCCAAGTACCATTTTCTCAAGCGAAGTGGACCTGATTTCCTCAACACCTAGAACTCCATTAATAAGCAAACAAACAAAGATATCCTTTTGGCATCCTGTTTTCTCACAGACATGCCATTACAATCCTTTCAACAAAAGCACTCTGAAATTAATCTATCAAGGACACACATAATCCTAGGGAGAAGGGGTCTAAAACGTTTCCATGATCACATCCATGTTCAATTAGGCACAGACAGAGGTGGTGACAGCTGCAGGCCAGCAACAACTGTGCTTTGTTATATATTTAAATGCAAGCTGTACAGGGAATTCAGCTACTGGGTAGCACAGTGTAAAGTTGCATACTTTCAATGAAACCAAAGTGCTGTCCACAACCAGCCAAGGAAAACTGTGTCTGTGCTCTGTCCTCAGCTCTGTTCAAGTTGTCAGAGAAGCACATTGTGCACGTTACTTACAGGTCACCCATGGAATATTACAGCCCACACCTGCAAGCCAGATTGCCCCTGCTCAACCCAGAGATCAAACACTGAACAGAGGGAGCCAGACAGCTGATTAAAGTTTACATCCTTCATGGCATATGTACTATATTAGTGCTGCTCTAGAATATGTCAACGCTTCATTTATCACAAGCCAACTGATGCCCTGAGTTAACTAAAGAGTGCAGACAAAAGGAGAGGTGAAAGCGTGAGTTATTCACCAGGCTGACACACCAGGCAGATGCCTGCACCTGCTAAATTCACATTACTATTTTCTCCTCATTATTACATAAATACTAGGTCTGTGAAATCAACTACACAGACATTTTACTTGTTTTCACTCTAAAAAAAAAAAGTAGTTTTAAATACTTTGCAACAGATATTTGATTAATCTAATTTTTTGCCATTTTATTACTGCTATGTTTCATTACTATGATTTTAAAACTTACTGTTACTTGATGAGTTTTTGTTAGGGTTACAAGTCAAGGTCACGGTTCAGTAATATGCAAAGTTTTACAACCATATTCGGAAAAGGAAGGGGAACCCTTTGGAAACATCTTCCCAAATGTTTAACCACCTGCGTTGGGCAGGAGGGGGAAAAAAACCAAACAATTCACATCCGCCTTGAGTGTCGCCTGCCACACCAACGAGACGGCTCCGACCAACTTCCAAAGACACACCCTCTTTAGAGCAATGCTTAGTGTATTTGTTACCTCAACGATCTCCAACACTCACAGGGCTCAAAATACATCCAAGGAACTTGTATTTTAGTGTAACAGATTAATACATATATTCACATTTGTTCCAAGACACCTCATCAAGTAAAAAGAAATGCAACAAAACATTCAAACATCACTCGACTGCAGCTTTGCTCGGCCTCAGCAGTTGCCTTGCTAACAGGCACTAGTAGGTAGAAATAGATACCTCCAGTAGAAAATGTATGAAATAAAGCATTATTCCTTCAAAACTAGAGCTACAAGTTTCTTTTTAATCCTTCCTTTGTCCAGAAAATAGAAGGGGAATAACTATTTCTGTATGAAACCAGGAAACCCTACCCTCTGGGGCCATCAATACTGTAAATTTTGTTTTACTTAGGTCATTCGAACTGCACCAACCTTCCCCCCCATACCCTCAACTCTCCTCAGCACTGACTGCTAGAAAGTCTCTTTTCAGAGCCATGTGCCAGAGATAAAGGCTTTTTCAGATAAGATGTGGGAAAACAGTGGCTTTAAGCGGTTTGTTGGATTACTGACAACTAAACAAAGCTAAAAGCAGTCCCAGGGAGCACAGCAGGAATTCAATTCCTATTCAAAGAGAGGCATCAAACAAATGCCTTGGTATTTATCTAACTAGTTCACCTGCAATTCATTAGTAGAACTGTATATTTTCAGATTAATTATTCAACAGTTCTACAAACCTTTAAAAAATTCAACAAAAACAGGGTCCATGGATAATCTTGAATTACAAACACAATATACAGGGCATTTACTACAAAATCAGAAAAGGAAAGTAATATAATAATTTCTGAAGCCTGAAAATATATTGAAGAACATTTTTTACACCACTGAAATAAATGGGGGAAATTTAAAAAACTATTTGGCTTTTTAACAATTTGTTAAAACAAAAGTTTTCACTAAAACTCATTAAAGGGCACAGTAAGAACACAGTGGCACATGAAAGTATGGCAAATATTCCCCTTACCTAACCTTTAAGTGAGCTTCCCCCAGAGCTGCAGCAAAACACAGCACTACAGGATATAGTCCACTTTAGCCCTTTGTAAGTTGAAGTACGCTGTAACATAAAGCATTGTTCATCCCACTCTTTAAACCACCAGAACTTACTCCTGTATGCACATTATACTCAAACATCTCAAAATATTTCTAATTTGTTTACACCAGTAAGAATTACCACATTTCAGACTTGCCCACCCCAGTCTGAGAGCAGTAATGTAAGACTGTCTTGTTCCTTAACAAGTTGATAATTCAACTCATCTGATATTGCTAAGCAATTCCAAAATGAAGTTCAAGTAACACCTACTAACCAAATGTTTCAGACTTAAATCATCTGGATTTAGGGTTATGCTGCTTTACTCTACAGCCTTCATCTTTATCAAACTACCAACAAATGACTTTTTAATCAAAAAGACAAGGAAAAAAACCCTGAAATAAAGGTAAAGGTCACATTAAGTTACTTATTTCTGTTTAATTTTAACCACTTGAAGCAGACAGCTGTTTCTACTTCCAACACTGTAAATGAAACATTGCTGAATACTAGTAAAAGACAACAGGAGTACAGGCACACACAAGGAAGACAGGACTGCTTAAACATTACATGCCATTGGTTAGTATTGCAAGTCAGTGAGAGTGACTACAAACTAGAATTAAAGACAAACAGAAAAAGCAAATAGTTTGATACCAAATCCAGAAAAAAAGTTTTGAAAACACGAAAGGAAAAGGTGCTTTGCAAAATAATGGTATCAGACCAAAAATGAAGATAAATTTCCTGAAATTCTCATTTTGCCCCTAAAACTGAAAGGGAAGATCCAGAAGAAGAATCATTAAAACAGAGTCTATTTAATCTTAGCAGGAATGGTCTTATGGTTTCAAGAAAGCATTCAGGATAATATTACTCTTCAGTAGTATTTCTCAGAGCCAACTCCAGTTTAATTAACTGTGTGTTGAGAAATGTAGAAGTAGGGACACTCCTTTTGCCGCAGTGATGTTCTTCTTTGCCCTGCATACTTTCAGTTGACCACTTCCTAACTCAAGAATTACAACAGAGCACAACTAGTACCAATGTGAGATCCCAAATCAATTCAATTACATCAGTCTAAAAGTTGACTTTGGAGAACTTCTGTCTCTCTAGTCAGTATGATTTCCTTGATACAACAACCCAACTAATTTAAACCAAAATTATCATGACTTGACTGAAATATCTTTCCAAACTGCTAGGAGTCGAAAAATACTTCAAAGGTGGTTTGCACCTAATGTATCCTCTTCCTTAAGGAAATTAAACAACACAGATTCCATCTCTGAAATCGAAGATTGGAAGCTCATCTTAAGCATTACTAGTTCCCAAATAACAATTTTGAGGCTGCTCTAATGAAAGGGAGGAACAGGCCAAAAATTTCACAAGGATTCAGGCATTTTGCTTGAACATCAAGTGTTGCGTGAAATTTCTTATCTAGCTTTCTGAACAACTCTGAAAGATATTTCTGTGTTTTTCCGTTTCCTCCAGACTTAGAGCTGAAAGAGGACGACTGAGTCTGAAGAGGTGGATTGTAATATTTTGTTTGTCCAGCTTGGGAAAGAAGCATGGAAGATATTGAGACACACAATGCGGTCAGTTCAACTGTCTTTAACAAACTAGCTCCTGAAACAGAACTGAAAGCATCTTTTCCTATATGAATATTAAAAGTGGGTCAGGGAAAAATTAAAAAAAAAAATAAAAAATCAATCAGACACCAGGTTTTAGTATCAAGAAAAGGGAGTGCAAACATTCTCTATAGAAATGACCATGCAATCATTCCCAAAAATGATCACAAAAAGTAGTGAATCATGAAATATGTAGTTAAGAGGACTTCATGCAGAATGGGTTTGTACAGTACATACCCAGATAGGATCTCTTGGGAGGTGCTTTGATTTCTTCATCCTTACTATCTGCAGCTACATAAAAAACAATTGAGGGGGAGAAAAAAAGAAGAAAGGAAAGACAAACAGACTTTTATGATTAAAGGCAACAGTGGTTATTTTAGTTACACTTTAGTCAGTTAGTACATTTTACTTATTAAAAAATAATAGCCAAACAAAAACATGCCAGAAATTTTAGTCCCCATGCTTTCTGTAAGGCTCCCACCCCATCATGTCAAGATAGGGTCGAGCAGTAGGAAGTCCCAAAACAGTCTCAATGCACAACCCAAAAGCAGCGTATCTAGGAGAGGAAAATAAAGGCATACATAACAATGAAACAGATAGCTTGATTCTTACTTTAGACTACATGAACTCTTACTTTTCATGATCAGAGAGAACAAGCTGTTAGCTCAGCAACTCCTAAGTGTGTTGATACGTGTGTATGGACAGCTAAGACAATACAGTTGCCTTGCCTCCAATGGAAAATGCTGCTCTAAAATACTTTCACAAGGACAGAACAGATCTCCTCTGCAACTATACTGCACGCTATACTTTCTTCACTCTAACCTTGCTCTGCCAGTTGAAACCCATGTATTACACAAGAGTGTTTTCCAGTGCCAAAAACAGAGCTCTTCAAGGTATCAGAGTGCTATAATAAGACACAAGTTATAAAGCAGATTAAGACAACCAGCAGTTGGAAGACAAAATTGGAAAAATAATCAGAGGAAATCATCTCCATGTAAAAACACATGAGATCATGTTCTCCTTGCAGAGCCTGGGCTGCACTACAATAAGGAGAGACATCCAAGAGACTTCTCTGACCTGCCAACATTCTCAAAATTGATCAGATGTTTGCAGCTCTCTGTATCTGTGACCACCTTGCTTCAGCAGTCTCTTCTTGATTCTCAAGACCTAGCACATGTATATTTTGCTTTTCAATATTCAGCTTTTTAGCATGGCTGCACCATCACACCCCAGAAATACAATACTTTGAACAAAAACAACTACAAAACCAGCAACAACAAACTACCACTTAATCTCCCTTACTGAGCCAACAACACAGCATACATACAGCTGCACAGACACCAATTTAAAAGTTGGGAACAAATAAGGAAAACTATTTTTACCACAACAATGGTACTGTGAAATCTGCATCAAAGCAGTTAAAATACAATTAAAGAGATGTTAAATACAAGATAAAAGATGAGGCATTGTTCATGACTCTTGATTTTATCTGAAGGCTTTCAAAGCATTCATATCCAGGAGAGATAACTCTCCTATCACTGGAGGTTTTAAATCAAGTTGGAGGTATTTACTGTTTTCATATTTGCTTGTTTTGGGTACTGGGGGGTTTTTCCCAAATGTGAACTGTTAAAACCAGCTTACACACCTCAAGTTTAAAAAAAAACCAAAACAAACAACAAAAAGCAGTTGGATATATAAAGAGGACTTACTCTGTTTTCAATCAGTACTTGTAATTGCAGGATAAAGTTTATGTATCTAAAAAAATATCAGACAAGGCAGCAGCGGCACAAGACGGGCTCCACCACTTTCAATTTACTTTTACTTTGCAACACTAAAAGCAAAGGGGGAAAATCCCATAATTGAGAAAGAACTAAAAGAATGAAAAAAAATTAGGAAAACTCACATAACCTTTTTAAGTTCTCTATATAGAGTCTACAAGAAATAATCATACATTACTAGAAGGAGTCTAGGGAAACTGCATTTTCCACGCTATGCTAGTTGCTCCACAAATGAAAGTAGAAGCTTTTTGAGTAAATGGCTTTATGCCTATGTTTGAATTGCTATTGATATGCATTTTAACCCATAACACCACAAAACAGGTTAGATCACATAGAACAATTTTGCCAGGATTTGAAGAGACTGCTTCTTAATGCTTCAGGATAGGAAGCAGATCCTTATTACTTAAGGACCCTATTTGTGAGAATAACAAAAACAAAAGAAAAAAGGCAACTCCCACATAATTCAACACACTGGTAAACATATACTTACATAAGAAAACAGCAACTCCCTTTCACTGAAATATTCTATTCTTTCTAAATATTTTGGGTTATTTTGGAGACACATCTGAGGAGGCTAGATATTAAAGAGGAAAAATGTTTTAAGGCCAGTCACGTGAGCAACAATAAATTCTATTATCATACAGAACTTTTGTTCCCTCTTCACAGGATTTTGCAAAGTTAATCAAAAACACTGACTTCAAATTTAGCTTTTCACTGCCCCAGTAAGTTATGAGGAAAGAAAGTAAGTACACAGATTTATCAGCTTGCCTAGATCACCATAAAATTTAAGAGATAAGATTAAGTACAGCATGAGAAACTCCTACTCATACTGTGCTTGAAACCTATCATTCTGTCTAGCTTGAAAGGAGCTTTGTATGCATCTATCTTATAAGCCATCATACAACTGTCCTTGCTAAAAACCAATCCTATGTAAGAAAAATATTCTAACTGTTCTCAAAGTTTGTGGGAGGATGCAAGCCTTCCAATTAAAGCAATAATTAAAGTCCACAAATAGGTAAAATCAGTCTCTCTAGCAAATTCCATAGGACAAACTGAGTTTTAAAAAAAAAAGGATTAAATGAGCACACTGCATTCTTAAGGAGTTTCTATCATCTGAGAAAGGAAAGACTGATTATCCTTTAGGAGACTGTATGTCTTTCAGGGAGAGCTGTTCAAAGAGTGCTTATACACTAAACTGAAGAGCCTCCCTTTTTGTCTAAAGGTTACTGAAGGAGCTTGCAAGGCTGTGTGCATAAATGTGCACGAGGATAATTTCCTCCCAGAAAGGGCAAACAGAGAAACCTTTCTGTCACTCCACAAAATGGTAGCATAGACAGCAAAGGAGGATTTTAACTGCTCTGAAATCGGGCTTAAAGTATTCTTCAAGTCATTCATCCTGCCAGACTGACAACCCTTGTGAACATAGCAGCTTGTGTTTGGAAGCTGGAGTATAGCTCCTCTTCCACATGAATTCACTTACCTGAATAGTTTCACACTACACTCCACAATGAGCAGGCATGGAAGTAGCTCTCTTAGCTATTAGACAAATTACCCTATTGCACAGCCAAGAGCTGCTGACTTTTAATGATGGCTGTGGATGTCTGGAATTGGATCAGACCCTCAATTATTAGGGAGTGTGGAAGAGAACAGATGGAGAGCATAAATTATACATCCATAATGGCAAAACAACTGACAAAAAGCTGACAGTGTTAATTCTGTTCCTGTTGCTAATAAGCTGTTATATAAAATGTCGCAAGGCAAAGTCAACACAGAGAAACAAAAACCTACCCCTCTCACATTTCTTATCTGGGAAAAAAAGGAGGTACTTTGCAAAAAAGCCTGAATATTTTACTAAATAACGAATAATACTTTGCCCTAACTGAAATGATCGATGCCTAAAAATTAACAAATAACCAAAATAAAAAATATGTGAAAATTTTCATAAATCCCAATTAATCCCACACTCAAGCTCAAGGAAATGGCATACAAAAACCGCTGATCTTCCAGCTATGATATGAAGCACATCCTCTTTTGATGGTCAAATAACTTGAAGTAGAAAATTATTACTTACAAAAGCAAACATTTGCAAATGCAAAATAAAATTTCAGATGATAGCGTATGATCCTAACTAAGACCTTCATAAAAAGCACAGCTAAAGAAAGTAACTTCTTATTCCAGCCAAGATCTTAAAAAACAATCCAGGCTAGCACACCGGCATTACAACCAGCTCTATATTCACAGCATGCTGAGGAATACTAAGTACCCCAACTTCTAGACTGAATCAAGACCCATCTGAAATAAAAGTACAGCTGTACCTGTTTACCTGGGGAAAAAAAACCCTATTTCAAAAAAGAAGTTCAGAAAGCGCTACACTGAATTATCATGAAAAGAGACTGGATTGCAATTCAGACAGAACTTTTGCACAAAATATTTGTCCTGCAAAAGCCAGTTCCCAACACTGACCTGCAAAAGAACGGCGTTTTACGTTGAGCTCGTTGGACACACGGACTTCAGTGCACAGCTTCAGCATAAGTAACATTGTAATGATCATGATAATGCTCTGCCACAAAAGAGGGGATTCAAAATGCCTTCCAAACCTGAAAAGGGAAAAGAAAATACATAAAATATTTAAGCATTTGGAAAGGGAAATGCTAACTGCAACAGGTATGAAAGGCTGAGGAAGTGAAAGTCACCAGCCGAACCTAGATGCACGTACACTAGGTTAGAGCAGGAGTACCTGAGAACCTTATTTCAATATCCCAGTGGACTGACCCTAGAGACACTGAAGCCATTAGCTTTTTTCCAAAGCCAGCAGCAAACTTACTATTTTAAAAGGAGAAACACATTCACGAAGGGGTCAAGTCTACAGGCAGACCAGAGTCATGCCACATTAAAATCAGTTATGTTTGCTCTCCACATACACACTCTGTATATTCCACATGGATTTCTGCGCAAAACTTTCTCAATTTTTTAAGGTGAAATCATAAAAACAGTAGCACCTGTCCTATAAAGAAATAAATACCCACAGCTCTGTCTGCCTCTAGACATCTGAGTGGAAAGACCAGACCTACAGGACACACACATTATCTCATCAATGTTTCTTTTACTTGGACCAAGACTGGAGGAAGTAAGGAAGTACAGGTGCTGTTTGATGGGGGCTTCTGAATATAAGAGAGAGGTGAATTTAGATTATGGCCAGTCTTGACTGAAGAGTTTACTGTGATGTGATTCCGTAAGATTCTGCCACAGGAAACTGAGAACCCTTCAGCAAAGACCAGTGATGCTCCAAGCTCCTCTTCCTATACCGCTTACTGAAAGCTCAGCAGTCCCCACCACACACTCAGTAAGTGCCCTCAAAGTACATTGCATTCATAAGAGGAAAGCTGGACATGCATCACAGTGAGCTGCTTGCCTGTACTTCTGCCAGGTTTTATGGCTTGAAGACAGAAATGTTGAGGAAGTGATTTAGTGAAACCACACACTGCTACAACTCCCCAGCTCCTTCAGCCTGCACCATGAGGCAGGCAGGCTTTCTAAATTTCCCAACAGCACACCTACTAAAGTCATTCTTTGACCACATTATGCTGACCAAGTTCTGAGCCTCACAGCCTATTACACTCTTCTAGACAGAACCCGTTTTATAGCACCCTGGCAAAATGCAATTTGTCATGCTTGGGCTACTTTCATGGCAGAGCTCCATGCAAGTAAAAACCACCTAGGTTCACCATCATGCTCCCTCATGCAATACTGCACTTCCACTACAGCCATTTCACCAGAGAGTATTTTTTGTTACAAGTCAACTACTAAGGAACAGCAGAGAGACTAGAAAGCCCTTGACTAGCTTCCTCGGAAATCCTCCTGCACAAAATAGCCGAGCAGTGAAAATGGCCAAGTATTTCCTGCCTAATGGCATAGAGCTAAGGAAAAGTACAACGCCGAGCCTCCACACTCCTGCCAAATGCACCACCAGTAGCTACTGCAAGAATAGCAGTGCCATGTACATTAGCTCCCCACTTCCTTCCACCATTGATAGATTTGTGGTGGGCCACATGGGAGCCATTATTGTAACAAATTTGAAGGACACTATGAGGAAGGAAATAAAGAACGCTTCTGATGTGCACGCTGGAAAAAATGCAGGGGAAAAGAACAAAAGCTTGGCCCAGCCTACGCCCCATGCCCATGATGCCAAAGCTCTTTCATTCTGTGTTGCTGACTGTGGCCAAGTTTCACCGACTACCAGAATTCAACAGTTATATTTGTCTCTTATTCAGGGAGTTGGAGAAAAAAATGGGAAACATTTACTCACAATTAGAGAGCAGTTAAAACAAACTGTTTACATCAGATTGAGGAAAAAAAATATCTCCAATTACGAATGTATTTGCATGTAAAAGTATAGTAATGCATTTAAGAGGGATTGAGCTAGCAGCACAGTAAGTTAGAAGCTATTATGATGACAAATCCAGCCACAGGTCGCTGCAAGGTTAGTTTCTTCCTGCTGATGAGATTATTGGCCATTTGCTCATGGGTGCATCCCAGATGTATTGCTTGCAGTATAAACACCACCCACTACAAATACAAATAAGCACAGCCACCTGCTGTCTGATCACAACAGTTTGCCATGAAATGGAAGTATTGTTGCAGACCCTCTTTGCCTAAAAAACTGGGGGTGGCAGAAGTAAAACAAACCTCACAATACACAATGGAAATTTAAATTCTTATGGGGACTTCAAAAAATGCACACCACCTGTAGGGTTGGTGTTTTTTACAATCCTCCAGTCAAAGACAACGAAGGCTAACAACAAAACATGTTCATGTAAAATACACCTTCCCAAACACCAATCCCCAAAATGAGTCTTGCAGGCAACTCAACTAGGTCACATATGCGGGAAAATAAACAGCTGTCATGGAGATGAACAGGCAGAGCAAACGGGACATGGACGACACCACACTACCAGAACAAGACTAAAGGGAATACCAGTGTCAAGGATCACTGCTGGGTTCTTGGAGCTGAAAAACTAAAGCCAGAACACTCCTTTTGCTCAGGATCACGGACACAATCACCACTCCAAGCTGCTTACTGTACTGTGCATTAATATTAGGGCCTGCCAAAGCAACACTAATCCAGTTTAAGACTCCTCTGACCAGCCTGAGTCAGGAGCACTGTGAGATGTAAGCCCTGCAGGGAGAGCATGCCATTCCATGGTCTGCTTACTTTCTGCCTTGCAGACATTATTCCTCCTGTCTTTGCCTAAGCGGGAGCCATTAAAGTAATTAATGTATAAGAGAGAGATGAAGAGCCTTAGGACACTAGAACAGGCTTGCAGAAACGAACAGCTTTGAAGTCCTGGGGTGAGGGGGTCATGCATTTTCACCATGCAACTAAAACGTTGTGTCATAAAGTGAACAGTGACACTTGCAGTCTACAGGGAACTCAGACTGCATGTCAGACTACAAAGAGACAAAGAGCCTTCCCACTGTTTACTTCCTTTGAAGGACAGAAGTACTCTTTGTTGCCTGTACTAGCAAATAAAGCGAGGGAGGGGCTTACATTTTATCAGTATTTCCACAGCCTTAGAATGACTAATCCATGCTCAGGGTGATGAAGGCAAGAGAAGTGAACATTCAAGCCACAGCAGAGAGTCATTGAGAAAACTATGTCATTCCACTGGTACAATTCAATCCTGTTGCAATATTCCTGCTATTCCACTCTCGGGCAAAACAGAAAATGCCAATTGCGCAAAAGAAGCCTCAACTAGACCAAACACAAAAGGCTTGCCTACCTCTTTTCCTAGGACATCTCTGAAAAGAAACTGACTGCTGTTGGTGCAACCAGAACACCATCACCCTGACCCCTTTGTTTCCTTCTACACTCCTGGACGCTGTTTCAGCTTCCACCCACCGGTTGCTATAGACTTTTCCTGCTCTTTGGGAAGGTACAGATTCTTAGGCGACATGGAAAGTGCAAACCACCAGAGACACAACAGATAGCTCAGGGTAGCGGCATGGCAGCTGCCCTAAAACACACCCCATACAATTAGAGAATTTAATCAGCAGGAAAACAAGAAACAAACTAGTTTGGCAGCGGCATCTTTTCATACAAGTTTCTTCCTGACATGTAAACTTCCACAACTTTATGGAACATCCCAAACCAAGCTCCTCACTTGGGCAGACAAAATTCCACTTTACTTTCTGCACAAAGGAGCAGTGCATTTTATCCCTGCTCTTTGGCACTTATAAAAAGGAGGAGGAATTGCATAATGCTTTTCCTCTCAATATCTGAGCAAGATTCCACCAGCAGGCCATATGTAAGGCAATCCTTCAAAGTTGAAGTCACTCTGTCAGCTTGATTTATAGCATCATCCCACATTTCCCACATGGTAAAAGCTGGCAAGATCCATTTTAGTAACAGAAGACTTAAAAGCAAAAGTTCCTCTTTTTCACATGAAGTCCTACAAACAGACATCACTGTTCCACTTTCTGAATTCAAAGCAACACCAGACAGCAAGGACCTCATCCAAAAGTGGCACTGCAGATGTTACAGCGAAATAAATACCTAGGAATCTACCCCAGACAACGGCGAGTCCAGCACTTTTTTACAAATTACCTCCAGCTGCACACTCATCTCTGTAAACCTTCACTCCTAAAAAGGGAGCTTACTCCATTGGCTCCAGCACAGAGGGATCAGGTCAACTGATATTGCAGTTTTAAGAAACATTTTTGTTTCAGGTGAACTGATATGGAATGGGAAAAGGGTTACCTTTGCTCAAAAGTAACACTTTCCATAGTTTTCATGCTTTCTCTGACTGTCAGAACTTGTTCCCACAGTTTGTCTTAAGGCAAGAACAACTCCAAAATCAGATGTCTTATTTTCTGTTGTTTGGATTTCCATGGCATTGCTGTATGAGTTTTAGGACAGTGGCCCACAGAATTGCATCTCAAAACTTTTGGGGAGAATATTGTCTTCTTGGAAAACACATAAACCATATTATACTATGACATCCATTTTATGAAATGCAAAACTGAAAAAACAGTCCCAAAACTCCTGGAAATAGCAGGGAGCGCAAGTACTTTTGGCCGCGCTTACTCAAGATACAAATAAAAATGCCTACTGCTTATTTCTAAGAAACCTGCAGTTCCTTTTCCTCTAGTTATTTATTCCAATATTAAAAGAAATCATAATTTATCTCATCGTAAGGTCTGTTTTAAAAAAGAAAGGGCGAAGAGAGAGAGGAGGAAGAGAGGGAGAACTCATAAGTTTCTCTGCACTCTCCACCCCCAACTGATTATACAACTCTCACCCGCCTTCTTGTTCCTGTTCTTGATCATGACAATGCAAGGCTACTCAGCTGGCAGACTGTAAGGCCACAGGAACCCAGAAGGGATGTCCACCTTGGTCAGAACTGAATTCAAGAGCTATACGGCACTCTGGAGCCATCCCACAGCTTCAAAAACAGTCTAGGGCAGCTTAAACAGATGATTAATCCTCTCAAAGCTCAAGCATCAGAAAGACTAAGGTTATCCCTTGAGCAAGAAAACAGAGCTAATTCAGAAAGCACAGCAAGACATAAGCTAACAAAAACGTTAATGGAGTGTTTAATTAAAAATGCAGAGGGGAAAAAAATTGCTATCAGATTTTTTTTGAGCAGGCAATGAACTTTCACATGCACCAGAATTACACGGGCACTGCCTCTCGCTCTCCACCCACAGCACAAACCTTCTCCAGGCTGACCAGGGCAGAGAAACACTGACTATGGGGCTGCGGAAGACAGACAGGAGAAGCGGTATTGACAACGGGAGAAGGACTAGAACAAAGGAGCAGCAGATGCAATCATAAATCACGTCCAGCAGCTATACTGGAACCCCAAAATAAACACTGCTTTGACGTGTGATATAAAATTGTAACAATACATTACTACTAAAAACAAAGTTAACTTGGTATCAAGTCTAGTACAGCACAGAGTCTACTTTTCACACTGGTAAAAAGAGACCTCGTTGTGTGATGCCATGAGCACAGAGCTTTCCAATTTTTTATTTTTTTGTCTTTTAAACCCTTTTTAAAAGGGACAAAGACTTCAACACGGTCAAACTTCTAGTTTCTTCTTCCTAAACACAAGCCATGCATGCATAAACAAATTGAAGGAGAATCATGCCCATTGCTATCCACATAAGAGTTTTCATTCTTGCAGACCAGCCCACTCTTTAGACAAAGTTCTGGCATATAACTCATTGCTGAAACACAGCAAGGCCAAGTACACATAAGTGAAAGCAGAAATGTCTCTTTAAAGATGACATTTGGAGACACCGTATGAAAGAGAAGCATGAAAAATTACTTAATGGATGTGTTACTGTCGTTACTAGCAAACTAGAGTTCTTGGAGCACATCATGAAACTAAGGGATTAGATAGGAGTAAGACAAGAAGGAGAGGCATTGTACTGACTCGACTTTAAAAGACAGCTTACCATGGGAGAGAGTCTAATCGGAGGAAGAGAATTTATGGAAACAGAACTGTTACCCTTGATCTCAGTAGTACTTTGTTCATTGATTACTGTCATAGTGCAATACACCAGCTGCAACTCTACTGACACATAAAATATGCCAAGAAGATTAGGAAACAAATACTGTATTTGGAGGGGAGATGAAAGGTCGAACTTTACCCCTCTGCATAACCAGACGTTAAAACAAACAAAAAAACCCTCCAAGATAAACAAGTACAGTTACAGGAACAGGTGGAATATGTCATCTCACAAACAGAAAATGAGAGAATTGCCCACACAGCTGAGGTGAAAGTATAGTAGGGACATACGGGAAAGGTGGGACTGGGTCTCTTCCAACTGACAGAAATCCACAAAGATCAGCACTACTCAAGAGTGAAAATACTGAGGCAACACGGCATAAAAGGCAGGCACTGTCTGTTCTGTGAGCCACAAATTCAATGTATGAAATTCAGGGAAAACCTAGAAGCAACATTACAGAAATGTCTTTGAAGTTAAAAATAAAACAAACACCAGCCATCCTAAGAAATAATTAAGTCCTGAAAAGCAACACCATTGAAACTTAAAGGTTTTTAAGGCCTACCACTTTAAGTAATTATTTTTGGATCACAATGGTGGGGATGTCAGGAAGGAAGGATGACTCTAGCTCTAATCACATGCTTAAAAACCAGGGGTAGTGAAGAGAAACTAAAACCAATCGAAAACAGCAGCTCTGTGGCAGTAAAGTTTTCAGAAGAGAGACTAGGATCAAGACTTGGTTTGCTAAAAGGAAGGGGAAGTCAACTGGTACAGTTACATAAAATTATACATAGAACAAAATTACTTGTAAGAACAGTTCTGCTCTGGCACCAGAACTGGGTTAAATTATTTAATAAATTTAAAACAAAATAAACAAAAACCTTCTAATTCCCTCCAATGAATATTGCATCCACAACTAAAATAATTCTGCTGTTAATGTCACATTATCTAGAGACTGTGACCCAGGTAACGCATTAGCCATAGGTGGCATTAACTGATTAATGCAAAACCCAAATTCCTAGGCTGCTCTATGGGTGCATTTTAAACATATTCACAGAAATCAGAGGCTCTTGTTCTACTATCTTCCTTTAATCATCCACGTGCTGAATGACAATATCCACCCTCAATGCTGCTTTAGCAACTTACTGTTGTTTATAACTAATTTTTTGAAGCAAACGACCAAAATATTCTCTCTCAGGCAACACTGAATTGTCATTATGCAAGCATTCTTTTGTATTTTCATTCAACAGAACTAGAAAGAGACAATTCATTGCAAGTACAGACAGCAAGGTTTCTGCAGGTTCATGCCTGCAACGTTTCCCCCCCAGCATGGCTGTATCACAAGCCATTGGAATGCTTTACACTATCCCAGTGCATGTGCTGCGTGAAGCCATTCCACGCCAAGCTCCAAGATGACCAGAGCCTACTCAGTGTCAGAGAACGATACGATTATGCAGCTTAAATACTCACAACAAAGAAGTTACATACTCCTATCAATATACCTGCACGGTCTCTCTTTCAAAACGCCGACAAATCCTCTAATGTTGACATAAATTATAACTTCTCATTACTCGCAGTATCTATTCTTTTGTGCATCCCTTAACTAGGTGTACTTAAAATCAATTCATATTAAAGATCTTTCCCTTCTTCAACAGTCTGAGTCTCACTTAAGAAATGCATTCACCTGGGTTACCTAGAAACTGCCAGCATCTCCATTCAGGTGTAAGTCGTTTGTATGTTTTGACTACCTCCAGCAAAACAAAAAATTAGACAATTTCTATTTCTTGAACTGCCAGCTCAGGCTTTTCATTTCTCCTCCCCTGACAGTTCCTGTACTTCCCTTCTGCTCTCTGCTTTTTCCAACAGCTGTGACAGACACTTCTTCTCAGGAATGAATACATAGGTCCAATGCAACAAGTAGTTCTGATCTACTGATGACTCCTCCATTTGACTGCCAGCTTGAGGTGCCAGGAAAGGGACCCCTGTTTTCCCACTCCATGTCACATTTTACTGCAGAAGAACCCAGGAGCCACAATGCAGAATAAGAGGAGGTTTAGAAAGAATCTGGAAATCAACAAAAGGATGCAGCCTGTTACCTATCAGCTTTTTGCAGACTACAAAGCAGTATTTTGTAGCCAAAAGAGAACTCAAGATTAACTGCTCTTAGTTGCAGTAACACCCCAGACCATTTCACCTTTGGTTTCCCATGTACATTCCCAGTGTTGTAGCATCCCTGTAATTATAAGCAACGAGGAAGATGTTAATAAAGTCGTTCACAGAAATCACACCCTAATAACGTTTTCTTTGTCCAGCAGCACAAGACCTAAATATGGAAGCAAACTTGCTTTTAAATCCCGAAACTGGTGTTGAAAACCACAGGAATTTGCTTTGAAAGGCAGCCCACCTTTTGCCTACTTATCGGAGAACGAGTATTTTCATCAGTAGTTGCGCATGGTGCGAACCCCCTCTAAAGACAGTTGGCATCCCAGGAAAACGCAAGAACATAAGGCAAGTGTTCCAGGGACACTGATACCAACTAGACACTAGAACAAGCATACAGGACTGAGGCTTTCACCCTCAGAATGCAGCTAGAGGGGCAAGGGAAAGGTAAAACACAGTCAGCAAGAAAAAAAGACCTGACTTAGCATAAACCTTTTTAAAAGCAAGTCAAAAAGTTGCATCTTGGACGTAAGACCACCGATAATCAGATCTGGCAAGGGGAACAGACTGTGCTCCCGAGCCTAGTTCATTCTACTTAAACTAGCCTCACACGACATTGGAAAGACATTACTTCGATCGTCGAGAGAAGAGGCGGGGAGAGGAGGAAATATGCAAACCCCATTACTCCCTCCAGTATTCCCATCAGAGCTTCGCAGCTAGCAAGCACGAAAGAACCTTTAGGAACCGAGCAGACGCGCGACCAGCTCACCAGAAAAGTATCCGCAGAATGTTTGCGACCAGCAGCACCAGGCACACGTAGGTAGAGAAGCCCTCGGCGTTCTGGGTCCGCCGGATGTCCCGGTACTGGGGGATGTACGGCACCACGCCGCCGAACACCATGGCCCCCGCGGCGCCCCACGACACCAGCTGCTGCATCGGGCCCAGCAGCCACTCCAGGCCGCCGGGCTCCATGCCGGGGGGGCGCGGGGAGGCGCTCAGGCTGGGGGCTGCCCCGCCGCGGCTCTCCGGCCGGGGCCGGCTCTAGCCACGGGCGGGCTCCTGCCCGGGATGCGGCACCATGGCTGCGCCCTCTTCCGCGGCTCCTGGACCTGGGGAAAGGGACGGGGCGTGAGCCGGGCGCTCACACGGGCTGCTCCGCCTGGGCGCTGCCGAGCCCGGACCACCGCCCTGCCGCGAGCGGGTGGGGGCCGCCCCCGCCCGGCGCCGCGCTGCGCTCCGCAGGGAAAAGCCCGGCTGTGGCACGGCAGGCAGCGCCGAGGAGACCCGCCGGCGCCCGGGGAGGGCACGGACACGCGAAGCTGCCGCCACCCCCGCCCGCTTGCTCGTCT
>VXBA01001199.1:109668-132189 GCA_013399895.1 Serilophus lunatus
CCGAGGGGCTGCTGTCCGGCCGCCAGATCCCGGGCGCGCACAGCGGCGGGGAGGGGGGGGGTGCCCCGGCGGGGCCGGGCGCACCTGGGCACCTTCCGAGCCGGATCCTGCTCCCTTGCCGCCGGCTTCTGCCCTCCCCCCAGGAGTTACGGGGAACTCCGCCACGCCTCATAGATGAGAGGGAATGGCTTTAACCTGAAAGAGGGCAGATTCAGCTACTGGGAAGAAATTCTTTACTGCAAGGATGGCAAGGCACTGGCACACGTTGCCCAGAGGAGCTGTGGATGCCCCATCCATGGGAGCGTCCAAGGCCGGGTTGGATAAGGCTCTGAGCAACCTGCCCTACTGTAAAGGCGTCCCTGCTCATGGCAGGGGGGTCAGAACTAGAGGATCTTTAAGGTCCCTCCCAACCTAAACCATTCTGTGATTCTAATGGTTCTGTGATTTCCGTGGCTCCCAGAACTGCAGTCACTGCCTAACTACGCACAATTCAACTGTAACCAGCACATCTTCCTTACCAGAAAAGGGGGGTTTTTCCTTCAGTGTTATGGATAAAAGCCGGTGGGAGAGGGAAAACCTGCATCTTCTACCCAAAGTGACCAGGAGTCCGTACTGCTGCTTCCACTGGGCCAGCAGAAAAGGGAAGTGCAGCGCACAGATGTTGCTACTAGATTGACAGCATGGACGCTGCATCCTTGCAGTGTTGGCAAACTTCACCCACACTGAAAGGGATGGATGGTCCACTGTGCATCCAAGTGCCTGCACAGCTGTCCTTGAAACTTACTCCTTGGGCTCCCCATACTACTTCCTTGGACATACTGCCTCCTCCCTTTTAAGTGCCCCTGCTGCTCACCCAACAGCTGGGAAATGAGATGGGTTTTCCTGCAACTAAATGATGTATTGTGTTGTAGAGCACCAACCGCAAATGTTTGTTGCGAGTCTTGAAGGTAGAAATGAGCTAAATTAAAAATAGGAATGTCTGTTTCAGGGCTTCAGAAAGCCTTTTGTTTACTGCCTTGCTCAACTGCAACCATCTCTGTCACCAGCCAAGTTCTTGTAGCACATACGCAGGCACATGAACCTGCATATTACTGCAGAGAGCATTTGCCAAAGATCGTTCCTGGGGTACCACCACACAAACATCCAAAACAACCTCCTGTGTAGATGAAGTGGCCAGTGATAACATTAGGACTCACCTTTCCTACAGGGAAGTAGAGCTCTGCTACTCAGTCAAAGCTGTATTCCATTCCACAGACCTGAGAGTTTGATTGCCAAAGTTAAAAATACACAGCAGAAATTTCAAATTCTGATTTTTGGATGAGGAGTCTGACATTCCTGATATCAGAGCATCTGACTGATCCGGAGTGAGCATAACATCAAACTATTTATAAACTGCATTATTTAAAACATATTTTATTATTTAATGGCTTATATTACATATATCACTTGTGCGTTGTTACCTTCAGGCAGTTATGCCAACTTCTTTCCACATTTTCCTTGGAAACCCTTGCCACATTCTTTTTCCTTAATTACAAATGTCTAAACAAGCCTCAGGCTGAAAATAAGAGCAGCCCAGACTAGGAAGCCAACTTTTGTTGATGTCAACAAGTATTTTGAGAAATCATTGAGACAAATTCTCTTGAGAAAATAGGTATTTTGAAGTAATGGTTACCTACATAGAAAAAACTGCCCAGGCTGACACCAGATCTTCAGGTTAGCTTCCAGAAAAATTCCATGATGCTCTTAAGTCTAGGGGGTAACAAATGGCATACAATATTAAGACTCTGAAGTATCAGCTGAAAACAGATAATCACTTTAACTTAGGTTGTCCACCCTTACTTGAAACTGTAAGGGTAAAAACTCTGAATTAGAGCATGTTGCTGTGTGAACATAATTCAGTTTTGGTCGCTGAAAAATGTCCTGGTTGTTTAGGAGTTAATCCATGGATTAACATGGTAAACTGATCAGTGAGGCCACACACTGGGTCCAGACTGGGGAGGAATGACAGGTTGGCTTGAACTCCTCGGGCTGAGCAGCTGCACAAAAGCTTGTGCCAGCATCAGGGAGTGGCTCTTCATGTCTCAAGATATTCTAAGCGGCCAGGGACAATTTTCCTTGGCAGTGGTGCCATCCCGAGGTGCTTACTGATTCCAGTATAGCATCCTGCCCAGCACACAGAACATCCCACCACAGCAGGCCCAGCAGGACTCCAGTAGGAGAGTGCCCTGGAGGAGCTTTATCTAAAGCTTGGGTGATAACAGGTGTTTGAAGAGAGTCTTGCTTCCTCGAGGAAAAGTTCTGCAACCTGCAGTCACTTGAGAATGCTCAGCCTTGTGAGGCTTCATATCAAACTAGATTTCTTTATCTGGTAGATAGTGACTGAGAGGGAGCTCAGAAGGACCGCTTTCTCGGTGTAATAGCAGGGCCTACTGTAGAAACAGTACTGCTTCACTGCCAGACAGCAATCCTCTGTTTTCAAGTGAGAAGAAAAAGAACAGGTGTGTTTATTTTTCCGTACTGATTGGCAAAACTTAGCCACTTAAAAGAAAAAAAAAATTCTATTTGCTAGAGCTACATTACCTACATTACCCATTCAGAAAACAGAAGCAGACAAAGTTACACAGCAGGTCTTTGAAGACTAATAATGATCTTTTTAGGACAACTGCTGTAGGAGAACTGAAACTGAGTATGTGAGCAGCTATACCCACCCTAGTTATGAACTAGCTTCTAGCAGTTAACATTCTGGTGGCAACATAATCCCCAAACCTCCAAACATAACAGGAATTTGTATTTATTTTAGATTAAGAAATCTGATGAGAAATGTTCCTATGGTATTCTTGCATACAGTTTAAGCAAGCTGGAAGTGGTGAACAGACATGAGATTTTACACAGGGATTTTAACATTCACAGAGGTGGTAAAAATTATTCCATAAGGTTTAGTTTTGCAAATAGGTTCACTGTCTTAAAAGAGTAAGCAAAGCACCATTTCTACAATTTGCTCCACGTGGCCATATTCCTAGCAGGATGACACTGAGGCTAACAGGATACAGGAATCAACCACCCAAGTTGGACCAGTTTCACAACAAGCCTTAGCTACTACCTCTTTGCAGTTTGTTTACAGGAGGAGGAGAGCTGTTGGTACTTCACTTCTAGTTACTGCAGTAGCAAAACTAGCAGATTGCTGCAAGTCTCCTGACCAGTTTGTTGTTCTGTCAATTGATTTTGAGAGAGAAGTTGCACTGAAGCAAGCATAGAAAGTCCCTACAAGATAACAGCTAAAGTGCAGATAAGCTCTAAGTCACTACTTGAACACATTGCACAATAAATGTTGTCATAAGTATTATGTGAATTCCTACAGTAGCCAAATTCCCTTCAATTATCACATTATATCTCATTCTACAACTACAGCCATGGGCAGATGAAAAAGAAATATTCACTGTACTGTTCATAAAACAAGAAAATGGGTCTTAAGTGCCTTGAAACTGGCCATTCCTACCATGATGGATTATCACTAAATCAACTGTCCTCCCTGTTTTCTGATTTTCTACAGCAGCCCCACTGCAACTGCTGGCAGAAGCTACCTCCTGGCCCCTTCCAGTACTGGTGAGCCCCTCTTTTGGTAGCTGATGGACAGAATCAAGCTAATGTTAATAGGAGATGCTGTTTTATTGCACATCTTCACCACTTTTTCTTTCTCCTTCTGCCCTGGTCTTTGTAAACAGAGCAGTGAATATAAGCATGAGTGGAACACCCTCTCCACTTCCAAGGAGGACCTCTGACAAACCTGCCCAGCCTACAAGCTCATCTCTGGGCAGTTAGTGGCATGCTTTGCACTGGAGAGCAGGAACCAGGACCATGCAGGCTGAGATTATTTGATTCCTCTCTGTACTTGCCCACTACCATCTCCACAGACAAACGGAGAAAAAGCTGTAAAGCAAACATGCCAGAATCAACCTGACAGCTGGCAGAGATACATGAACCCTTCTTCACACCATTACAGCTTTGAAACAATGGGCAAAGGTCAGGTGAGTGGAGAAATAAACAAAAAGCAGTCTCCAGTTCAGCTTCTTACCTATGTAATAATACATGTTACTGCTTAACCCACGACCTGCTCTTCTGTCAGACAGGTCCAGCTGACTGCAAGCATTTCTTCCCCACCTGCTCTGAGTGCCTTTGGCTTGTCCTGTGGCTGCAGGGTCACCTGAGCAGCTGATTGCAGCAGAGGAGCCCCACGGGCAGCTCCCACTTGGCATCAGCCACTGAACCACACTCTTGCCCAACAGTGCAGCCAGAATTTTTCACCTCAACAACTTTCTCTTAAGAAAATATATAATGGCTCAAAGGACCAGAAGTGAGGAACATCTCCACCAATGGGATCTGCACAGTGTGCCATGGGAAAATACCATGCAGGCTCCATTCACTGCTGAACCAATGCATGGTGCTCGGCATTAGAAGGGATGTAAGATCTCTTCATGATCTAGATTCCTCTTTTTTATTCTATCTTATTAAAATGCCTATTTTTGAGCCATTTTTTGTTGGGCCTTTCTTGACACAGTTCAGAAAAAGCCCTGCACCATCTCCCTCTCTCATACTTCACTCCTCCCTGGCACAAAATGCTTATTAATTACAGGATCAGTGTGCTCAGCAAGAAGCTGATATTGGGAGTGAGATTGGAAAGAGGGAGTGTAGTGGGATGACCCCACTCAGCAGTGAGGCCACCACCACCACTTGCTCACTCGCCCCCCCCCCAGCAGGATAAGGGAGAGAATCAGGAAAGTGAAACCATGGGAAAAACATTCATGGGTTGACATAAAAGTCTAATAGCGAATAAAAGGAACAAAAATAAGTGATGCAAAGGCAATCAGTCATCGGACACCTTTTGCCAGGCATGCTTGGAATATGCACCCACAAATCTCCTGCCGGCAAACACCACGCAAAGCACTAAATGCAGCAGGGTGGGAAGGCGTCCTACAGCACCCAAGCTGCATAAGATTCCTGTCATACTGTTAGCAACTCCCCTTTGCCATAAATGCCTCGCAGAAGTAGAAGGCAGGCCACTGTCAGTCGAGGTTTCAGTCTTGAGAACATATTTGCAAAGGATCTTTTTTTCAGATAAGAAAGGGCAAACTTTTTTTCTCCCCTCCCCCCCACCCAAAAAAAGGCCAATGTATCAGATTTCCACACTCTTCGGGTTTTTTTTATTACTGTCATTGCTCATTGACCCAAACCTTGCTGTTAGAACATGTGTGCTACATCTGATGTTCCCCAGTGTTATTCTCCATGTTTTCCCAAATCTACCCACGTTTTATGCAACCATATTAAGTGCTTTCCACTAATCTAAGGTGAATTTAAACCGCCTGTACCAGGAAAACACTCCAGTCTTCCCAGTTGGGAAAAATTATCTGTAAAGCTGTAAGGAAACACGAGCATAAGTGCAGTTAGCTCACAAGAAACTTTACCCACAGTACTTTACTGGAAAAGCAAAACATGCATCTCCAGACGAATCATTCCTTCTTTTACCCAGCTTCCAGCCTCATCAGCACAGGCTTTTTTACCAAAAATTTTAGGAAAATACTCTTTCCCTCACATACCCCACCACATGCCATGTTTAATCTCTGTGTACAAAACATACATTCTGTACCTGGAAGAGGGCCATGCCATGCTGTAGGATCCGAACACCTGAGGTCAGCTCACTGTCCCTGTGCCACAGTAGCTGCCTCCTTTTGTCCTCCTTGCTCGTTACACGCCGCATTTTCTTCAAGAAAGCTCCTCTGTGCATATGTAAGGAGCAAGGCCGCAGGGTGACTTGAACACAGCCTCCAGATGCCATGTCTGGAATGCAGCAGAAGGCCACCAGCTCCCCTTTTCACTCCGGAGGAACACCTTCGGCTCCCTCCCGCAGCCTTTCAGGAGGGAGGAACTGCATGGTGAATGCTCCTCCACCTTTGTACAATGGCACAAGGCTGGAGCAGGAAGAAGCATGGGAAGCAACATCTCTTCCAAGCCAAGTCTGGGAAACATAGCTAGAGTTTTCTAGACCACCACACAGTAAGTCAGTCAACAGCAGCTAGGTGGGCGATTTCACACAGCCACGAATTACACAAAAACAGCCTCTGTAGACTCCTTTCTGCTGATCCTACATTTATCCCCAATGCAAAAAAAAAACACAAGGAAAACTAAACGCTGTTTTCTGTTAACAGCTACTTAGTGTTATAAGACTCTCAAAGTACACGCTGAACTTCTCATAGATTATCCTTAACCCTGTCTGTTTCCCTTCTGGAGATACTTGCAGAAAGAGGCTGACTGAAAAATTTTACAGTAAGGGGATTTGTGAGCCACAGTCCCAAAGCCAAACACTTTTATTAAAGGCAGAACACCTCTCTCAGGGATCAGGTTTCCCAACTGCTGGAATTACCCTTTTCTCTTCAAAGACACAGAACTTGAAATTTGAACCGTGAGCAAACATCCAAGCTTTTAATATTCACCTCAAACGACTTTCAAAGGAGCACCAGAGTTGTCAAACACCATTGACCCGAATGCCTTTTCCCGTGCCCGAGGCGTTTGCATTTCATTCACCACATCTTTCCATGCTTTTAAATAACAACAACTTGTTACTTCTACTGATGTTATCGTATGGAAAAGAAGTGATGTCTTCACCAGAAAGTATTCCAGTGGAACTAGCTTTCAGTGATCTGCACTGTACTGAATCAAGAGAATGGGTAAATGTTAATAGTTTGCTGCCAGAACCATCAGCGCCATTTAGGATTTCAGCATATAAAAGCTGGTGACCTAGCAAAGCCAGACGTTTTGTTCTGCACATTATGTCCCTTCTGAATCACGGAATGCAAGTGACACAAGAGAAGCTACCTGAGAGGGAAGGACCAGCCACAGCATGAGTCAAAGACCCAGCCCTACAATTTATTAGCAGAAACATCAGGACTGTGATGCAAGAATTAGCTTGTACCTAGCTTTTTCTCTTCAGAGGAAACTTTTACAACTGACAACGCCTCTGCCAGAGAAAAAAAAAAAAAAAAAAAGCAACCCCCCCAAAATTTCCAGTGCAATTTTCATCCTGCCTTCTGATCTACAAACAAGCTGCCACAAGTTCCTGTGGCCCAGAAACACTTGCCTTCCTGTCTCCTTCCACGACTAAATTTTCTATTTTTCTACCACACATGTAATATTAGGCTTCGCTCTGTCCTCACCTCCATTTCAAAGCGACCCTGACACGCTTGTAGTATGTGACCAGAGGATTCCTGACCCCGGTATACAAAATCTCATTTGTCAGCAAGGAGGAGGGGGAGGCATTTTATGCAATATCCAAACAAGAGTAATGCATCTCTATAAAACAATTCCATTATCGCTTCACAACGCAGGCCTTTGGTGCATGGCACCATAAAGCTGTGGCATTGAACGTGGAGCTTAGGACTATAAATGTTTGAACATGCTTTTATTTCCTATCCTGCTACCCTGATTTCTCCTTCCAGCAGTGGAGGGACTGGAACTTCCCTAGGAAATAGCAAGAGAAACATGCTTTGGAAACCATTTCAGTGCACACTGTGAAAAGTTCACAGCACAGGCCTGCAATACTAAAATAGGATGAAAGCAGATGGCACCCCAGCCTCTAGGTCACCCTATTTTCACTTCGTGTGCTTTATACCAAGAAGACATATTTAAACTGAAAATAACAGAGGTCTAAGCTTTTTACAGATAGAAAGTAGCATAGAGCGTATTTTGGCATGAAAAAAAGAATTTATGTTGTCAAATCTTCTCTTTTGCTGCTTTCTCAAACCCCCTCGTGACCTGTTTTGGTATTCATTGCCAGAATGAACTTTGTTATCTTTTTAGTAAAGTATTCTTTACTTATTGCAGTAAATACTCTCAAGAGCACCGATAGTTTCTGTTTCTCAGCTAACCCTTTGCTTTTGAAACAAACAAAAATATTTTTGCTCAGCTTCCCCTAGCCCATGAGTGCATGCCTAACATGGACTACTTACTGCTTTTAGAATACGGCTCATTTTACATTCCCGGATTTCAGGCCCTGGAAATGTATGCAACAGCTCAACTCTGAGCTACCGAGCCCTCTGAGGAGGGACAGACTAGAGGACAGCAAAGCACAACCAAGCACACTTGTCCTGTTGTAAGTAAATTCATTGTTCAGCAAAGTCCGTTTGGTCTTGCCATTTGCCTCTTCTATTCTTAGGCTTTCTGAATTTTAGAACTTTTCCGTGACTGCTTTTAGCTTTGCAGACACTTCCATTTTTATTTCATAAACCCAGCTGTGCACTATTGGCCTAATTCATCTCAAGATCTGAAGTAGGAGGGCCATTCAAATTACCTGTGGAGACCCACAAAATAAAAGAACCAGACATTTGGAGGGGGAAATGCATAGTGAAATATTTCTTTCATTCTCTCTCACACTTTTAATTGCCCGTCCTCCATTGCTGTGCCAGCTGGATATTGTATTTTGTGAGTTTTTTGTTCTGACCCTGATGACCCACCTCTCAAAAAGGAGGACCTAGTCGCAGAAAGCCTTTATCAAGTCATGCTTGTTTTCAGTTGAATGCTAACCTGGTGATTGTTAAAATGTGGCACTACAAAGATTTAGTGAAATTCCTGCAAACTGGTTTGTTGTATAATGCTTGCTCCTTTGCATTTCCAGCTGTCTCTATCCCTGCAAGTGGGTTGCTATGGCTTTGTTCAAGATAACTGGACACAAGGAGACAGAGCCATTTCAACTGCCTGTTGAAAAATACTGCTGCCTAAAAGGGAAGCTTTTGCAGCTATTCTGGAAGAAGGGAAAACCAGGAAGACTACGACTGTTATCAGAAGTAAAAATGCAAAAATAGTACAGGCCTTACTACCAAGCCCTAAGGGAAAGAAGACTTATTAGCAACGAATAAACAGGTAAGAAGCAACAACTGTTTCTTATTACTTATGCAACAGAATGAAACAGCTGTGTGGTTGCAGCTAGTGGCTATATACAAAAGCACAGCATATCTGTATGTGTAAAACTGTTCAAATTGTTTTACCTAGTTTTCTAGAGCAGTAACTCTGGTAGGGCACTCAAGCTCTGTAAAAACTTGATTTTTCTTTCTACAACGAGAAAGGCAAAGAGGAGAACCTGCAAGAGTGCGGAAAGAGGGATGTGCAGAAACGAAGCCACAATTATGAGAAGCAGGCAGCAATGCGGAGATTGGCTTTGATGCCAGAATTTCACCTCAGATATTAACACACCCTCCCAAAGGAGGTGGGGAAGTTCAAGAAGGAAAACAATTAAGTTTATTTTAAAACATTGTAAGTGGTAGGTAATCTTTCCAGCATTTGAGGTCACTACTAACTCAGAAAATACTTGTGGATGAAGGCACATCTTTGGCATACCTATAAAGTAATCGACTAAGGAAATCTATTGTCCCACAGTGATATGCTCCTAACCATACAGGCACAGTAAATAGAAAACCTCTTCATTTACATCAGGCAACAGTTCCAGCATCCAGAGCATCTGCATAAACACCACCACACCTCTGTAATAGATGCACCAGGAGCTTTTTATGCCAAAAGGTCAGCGATGACCCACGTGATGGCACGGTTGTTAAAGAGGCAGGCACAGGGCGATTCTTGCCCGTGCCTTTCGGTTTTGTCTCCTTCAGCACTGTGGTACAAAAAGCTTCAACCACCACGGCGTTTTTACCACTTCGTACTACAAAAATAATTATGCAGGGAAGAGGAATCAAACCTCAAAAAACCCCACACGCAGAAACAAACAGCCAACAAGCCGTCAAACCTATGAAACCCTCAAGACCTCTGAAGAGCAACCCTCGGCGTCCTTATTTAGGTACAGCCGGGCGGAATTGGGAACACAATTATGGTTACCCAAGGATCCAGGCTCCCCGCGCCCGCCCCCCCGATCCGGCGGCTCCGGGCGGGGCTCAACGCTCTCCGCCCGCCCCGCCCCGTCCCGTCCCGTCGCGGGCAGGCGGCCGGACCCATGGCTGCGGTGGCGGAGCCGCCGGGGGCCGGGGAGCTGCCGCAGCTGGTGAGCGGGGCCGGGGGCGGCCGGGGCGGGGGCTGCGGGTCTCCTCCTACGGCCGGGCGGAGGCTCGGCCTCCTGCTTTCGCTGTCTTTTATTTCCTGCCCTCCTTCCCTCCCTCCTCGCAGGCGGAAAATCTGCTGTGTCGGCTGCAGGAGAATTTTCAGTCTCTGACGGAAAAGTTAACGCTGAGAAATATCCTCTTTTGGAAGACGCGGGGGAGCCGCCCCGCGCGGAGATTTTGGCTCCCGCAGCTTAGGTCCCATATGGGGTGTGTGTGTGTAGAGGGGGATCCTTTAACATTGGGATGGGCTTCTTTCCTAAACATCGAATTAAATTAAATTTTGTATGATGATTGACGTTGCTAAACACCGATGATGTATAAACAGCTGAATTGCCCCGCAGGCCCTTTTATTTATCCATTTTTCTAAAGAAGGAAATCCCAAAAAAGGTTTTACTACAAGTAGCGAGGCAGTCTCTGTGCAGCATTTCTTGCTTTCAAGTAAAATAAGCATCAAGTCATGTGTAAAGGTTCTGGTGGTACATTAAAAAAAGCCACCATTTTCAAAAATGCAGCTCTAATGAGCCAAGTGTTGTTGGCTTAAAAACACCTGTTGCCTTCCTGAGGTTAGCCCTCAAAAAGAGAAATTAAGACCTGGAGTTGCTCTGACCTCTGGCATTTGATGTACTTACAGAAGGTACCTCTGCTTTCTGAAACTGTGAATTTATCATATATGCCCCTTTTTTTCCCTGAAATTCCATCTTTCCGGAAGCGGCTGCTTTAGTGTAAAAGAATAAGGTTTTAGTGGCACTTGCATTTTGATTGTGTAGGTTGACTGTAGGATATCACCTAAAATAGTTCCTTAGAAAGAAATCAAGCTCTTACACAGAAAATAATCCTATTCACTCGTGGGTGTACACAAAGGCTTTTGATATTAAGAACTTGAATGTTTATCTCTTGTAAGAAAAGGTGGGATTGTCTTCTAACAGTACAACTCTGGCTTTGTACAACTCCATGTTGCATTAAATGTAGATAAGTGAGATGCTGAGACATCTGGAAAAGAGCTGCTTATTTTTCTTACAGAAGAAAAAACCCCTTAAATTACAGAGTTCTTGTAAGTTGTCTTTAACTTTTTACTGGAAGAAATGGGCGAGCGCATCAATGACCTCGAGAAGCGTGTTGCTGACCTGATGACAGAGGCTGGGATAGAAAACACTGATGAAGAAAATAAAGAAAATTAAGTTTTTCTGTATTTTATATATTTCCACTTGGTTTTGAATGATGGTCAGGAATTAGCATGAAAATAATGTTTATGTATTTATCATACCTGCATTTACTTAGATTTGAAGCTGTACTTCTCTAAAACCTATCTTAAAGTAACATTGGATTTCTCTTTGCCAAGAGCCAAAGACTGCTGCCACTTTTACAAAAATAAAAACGTGTCTTGCTGCATCTGTTTGAGCTGAGTGCCATATATGAGAGGGGTAGTGCAAACTAATCCCGAGTATGTAAACTGAGGCTGTATGTTTGTAATGAAATGTGTGTGGCTGGAAGTGCTCCTGCCCACCATTCCTGTCCCTCAGGTATGCTAACCTAGCTGACTGAGGATTCTCACTGCTATAAATTTATGTACATTTGCTTTTAAACCTGATTCAGCTTCCCAGCCACGGCTCAGAGCACACCTCCTACATGTACTCTTAAGTGTTCATGAGACAGCCTTCCGTGTTCTGCGGGTTCAAGTGATTTGTCTTCCTGTTGTTGCACACTTCCCTGAATCAAACTGAGACACCTCAATTATTCTTGTCATTGAGACTGCTTACCCAGTCAAAGGCAGGAACATCTGTACATACTCTGAGGTAATTTAGGCCTCCATTCATTCTGATGCCTTTTTTTGTGATAAGCTATGAAATAATTTTCAAAAATACAGGAAGACAATCCACAAAGATGTATTTAACTGTACAGAGATTTTCCTATTTTCATGCTGAATTCATGAATAGTTAAATAACTAACCTACTTATTCACTGTTTCTCTGCAGCACTGAAATGAGAATGTGTTCAAAAAAGACAAAGGCAGAACAGCACTGCACTGACTTCAAGAGTTTGCAATCAGCGTCACATTGACAAAAAACATACAGGGAAAACAAACATGTTTGCATCATGTCATGATAGAATCTTTTTTTTTTTTTTTTTTTAAATGGTTGCCCCAGGAAAAAAAGTAGAGTGCTGGATTTATTCATCTAAACAAGGCACTATTTCCTGGTGCTGAAAAAGGAGTTAGTTTCAGAGAAGGCAAAACCACTACTTTGGATAGCAAACTATATCCTGTATAGTGAACTTATCCAATCCCAAATTTTTTCCATGTATGAAAATGTATTTCTTTTATTTTAATAATATTAATAAGATTTCTCTGTTTTCTTTTTCATGTTCTCAGAATAACAAGATCCTTCTTTAACAAAACTTCATTTGCATGAGGCATTTGTTGCTGCTTTAAATGTTTTACATCACAAAATGCAGCTTTATTTACTACCAAGGCACCTCTGCAAAGGTGAAATATAAATTCAAATGAATATAAATTGTTCTGCGCTAAAAGAAATGGCGGTGTTTGCAGACTACAGCTGCTGAGTTGTTACTCTTTCCACAAGCCCACCCAAAGGCCATGCACAGCCGTGCAGACAGCATCACCCGGGTATACATCTTGTGCCACTTTCATTCTTTAAGTCAGCCTAGCCACTTTGTTGGAAGAGTTTCTTTTAAAGACTTTGAGATAATGAGGAATTCCAGTTGCCAAATACTTCCTGAACAAGACATGGTAGAGTCAGAGAAAAAACAGGACATCTGCACTCACTTTAAGGTTGTTGGTACATCAAAACATAGGCGCTCTGTGCAGGGAAGGATTTAGTTTGAGATGGAATGGGAACCTTTTACCATAAAATGCAGAAATGGAAGCATTGCCAGGTAAATACATCAGCTAATGAAGGATAAATGCATCTATTACAGTCTTCACTAATATCAAGAAATCGTTCCAACCGATGCTTTAATCAGTGTAGACTTGCAAGGACTGCCGGACTGGAGTAGAGCACAATATGCTGAAAGGCACGCTGGAGAAAAGGGCCATCAGGAACCTGGTGAAGTTGTGGGACAGGGCAGTTGTGAGGGGCTGGCTGGCATGCTGCTTTGCAGGAAAGGAGTGGGGGTCCGGTGGAAAAGGTGACTGTGAGTCAGCAGGGTGCCCTGCAACAAAGGCTGCAGCCACGTGCTGTTAAAAGCATTAGCACAAGTACAGCCAGCTGTACAGGCATCTCATTTTTACATAACCTGGCTTGTTTTTTATTAATCCTGTAAATATGCATGTATTAGTTTAAAAGACAAACCAACCCCCACGCAACACCAACTCCATTGCCACAAAAGTTGTCAGAAATGCCAGTGTAAATTTCAAGAGCCATGCCGCAAGGGAATCCAATCCAAGTCTCTCCAGTATATATTCATTTTAATGTACCATTAGACAAAGGTAGGTCAAGTGAAAGAAAGCACAGCTCGTGGTTTCTTCAGCTGCTGACTGTGCAGCCAGCTCCAGAACTGCAATCATACTTTGGCTCTGCAGAATCTACCAAGTATTTCAAACTGCCTACTGGGTGCACCGTGAAAAAGGAGCCCATCACCACAAGCCAGTTAAGCCGATTGGGGGGTGGTTGTGCACAAAGACATGGAAGATGTTTTCTTTGAGTTTTGCTAAAAATTACCTGATTTTTGATAAATATTAACAAATGCACCCTAGAGTTTTTATTCCTATTTTTACTGGATACAGAAGACTAATATGCTATGCAAGGAAATCCTGACAAAAGTGATAAGCCTTCATCTTCCACCTTACGGATTTGCATCCAATTACATCTTTTCATTCTCAAATATATTTAGCTCAGAAAAATTAAGGTGAACAAGTGGAACTCACTTTATTCTTTTAAAAAAGCTGTAGTATAGTTTTCCCAGATATTTGTGTAAAAAGAGCAACCAAATACGGTTGAAATGTTTTTCTGCTAACAGGCTTTCTGTGTACAAAACTACTGAATACAAAAAGGTCAACAAAGAGTAACTTTTCTTTAAAAAATAAAAACCCGAAATTCAGCTACAATATTACTGCAATCAAGACAGGTACAGGCTCTGAGTCTTCTACTTTTCAAACAGAATTCAAACCTTTTAAATAATTCAAATTATGCTCAAAGTTCAAGGATTTGTAGAGTTCTTTTCTTTCAATATACATATATGTACACACATACACAATAATAAATTTAAGCGGATGTGGGGTTGAGAAAAAAGGCAGCCCAAAGAAATGTCAGTATCTGTATTTAGTAGAATAATCTTTTGGTGATACCACCAAACCTCGACCTTTGCGGGCTCCTCTATAAACAGTTTCTATAATGTCAATCATCTCTTGCTTATCTTCCATTGCCCAGTTGATCTTGTTGTTATTACCCGTACCTAAATCAATCATGATGTGTTTGTTCCTTTAAAGAGAAAGAAAAAAAACCTCAAGTTAATATGGTAGTATAATTCAGAAACAAACTTTAGATCCCCCACAAAAATGATTTGTAGGATTCAAAAGAATAACATAAACATAACTTGTTTCTAACATAAACTTATAACAAAAACAGACTTGCAAAATAAGAATGCAAGAAAGAGTATCCACTCCTGTCACTCAAGCTGACATTTTACTGCCAATTTCTAAAGCAAGAATGAGGTCTGCAAATGTGCCCCCAGGATGGCTACTCAGTGCAATTATCTATCAGTATATTCCTGATTGTATTTCCCACTGTTGTTTGTCTCCAGAGAGACTTCCATGCTTGTCAGTAGAACATTTTATCTCACCCATGTAGATGCCTTAGCTACAGAAAACCTTATTACTTTGGATTTATCTTTAAAGCAGGTTTGTCAAGCTTGACTGCTGTATAACTACAATATTCTGTAAAGGGAGTTTGAGATTTAAAACTAAAAACACTGGATAATAAAACCATCTTTCACTATCACTAATTTGTACTCTAGTTGAACATTGTTACTAGGCTAATTGGAAAACAAACCATTTTTCTCTTTAGTCAGTTTATTCTTTTGTAGAGCAATGAAACATAAGCATCAGTAGGCTAATGTGGGTTTGGAAGTGAATTACTGAGACGCTGTATTGTATTCTAGGACCACTGTGTACCTGAAGAAAAACATGACGGTACAGGGATCGTACAACTCATACATCTTGTTGAAGTCTGGTACTTCAGTGATATCCACCAGATAAATAACAGCAAAGTTTTTAACCTAAACAGAAGAAAAAGGAAATAAAAAGCATGTAGATTACCAAACCGTTCATTATTTGTATTACCAACTAAAAGACATAAGCTTTCATTATTGTAGCATTTATTTTCTAAATTACTAAGTCATAAAATCACAATAAACAGCCTTGCTTTTATTTTCAACTCCAACAACCAATTAAGATGCAAAATATTTTTAAATATAGCCAAGATACTCCTTTCACATCCAGTGTCAACCAGAAAGATATTACACTGAATCAACATCCAGAGAAACAAATGCCCTTTCTATAGAAGTGAGACCTCACAGTGACATGAACAGCTCTAAACAAGTAGAATAACTGCTTTGTGCAGGCCAAATGCCTCTGTCATCAGCTGCTTATAGACTTGAGAAAATTAATGATCTACAATGTCCTGATGCCTGTCTCCAAGCATTTTCCCCCCCTCTCTTAACATCCAATTTGTCTAACAAGACTCATTAAAATAAACCTGACAATTTAATAAATAAACTGGTAGCTTTTTCTGAGAGGTGGAAAGCTAAAACAAGAGATTAAAAGTGTAATTACTAATGAAAAAAGACCTTGATGAGAAGCTATTCTCTAGACAATTCTGGTAAGACCAGCTTTCATTTTGCAGCATTACTCAGCTAAATGCACAAGAATTCCACCCCTTTAATGTCACAGTTAATGCCTTCATTCCTGCAAGAAAACCACATCACATTTTTGTTTCCTAGATGTAGAATATTTGACATTAAGTGGAATTAGGGGAAGTTTTGCTTTCTAAACTTAGCTCATGTGTGCACAGTAGAAATTAACTCATACACATTAAGTTGTAAGTCAGCAGTCACCTAAATTACACAAACCTTTAACTGTAAAGTATATTATCAAATGCTTATGCTATACCATGAGTGTAAAACTGTGCCTTCACATCCTTAGTTTCATCTTAACACAGTTTTGATCCTTCCCATCTGACTATGCAGAATAACCAAACTGGAGTTGAAAACACTTGATCTAAGGTCTATGACAAACTTGCTGTTTGTGAAGGTAACTTCCCACTTGTTGATTTTGCTATCAAAAGTCTGCAAATGCTGTGATGGATATAGTATCTGCTTGATGTAACAGTGTTCTGTTTTAGTTCACGAAACAGAATTCATTTGTACAAGAAAAATACAATATATGGTGTACCCTGTACTTGGACATCTTAGCAGGCACTTCAACTGAGAAGGAATGGAGATGTTTGAAAAAAAACCCAGAAGCATAGAGTAAGTAAATTTTTATAGACTTCTGCTTCAAGATAGTTTGAAAATTATAAACTATAATCACACTTCAAAGATGTAAGTAAGTATTACTAGCGAAGAAAGTAAATCTCTTCTGGAGCAAAACAGCATTTAATTAGTTTTTACTGTGTTTTTATGGAGTCATCCTAGATTTTCAGTCAGTAATCTAATGGAAACATCCCATCTAAGACATGTTCTAAATCAGCAAGAGGTAAAGACTTATAAATTCAAGTGAGTCATATCAAACCCTCTGAAGGGATCCTTTATGACCATTTTCATTTTACATCAAGGGCTTCTAAAAAGCTTTAATGGGATGTTTAGAGTCAACAATTTAGCCGAGAAATGACTGAAGTTACTCCCTGGTTCATCTTAGCAGGCAAAAGACACTTGTGGGGTTTTGGGTACATTTTTGGAAAAAAACCACCAAAAAACCAAAAACAATGCTGTTTTCATTTTATCCTATAATTTCTTTTTCCACCCTGCTGGATTTTTTGTATCAGCTGCATACCTTCACCACTGTGAGGAAATTTCTACAACACATTTAGCAGTTTTGACAAAGCAAACAAATTTTGAACAATTATTTAATTTGGAGATTAGAAAATAATTTTAAGGTAAGCCTAGCATTAATAAAACATTCTTAGGACTGTTTTGTTCACTGAAAGATTAGTCCAAGGGGATTTACATGTTGTACCAGAATACCACTACAAAACCACTGCTAAACCCAATTTTTACTTCCAAGAACTGTGTATTCCAGACAGTACTGGCAGAAAAAACCTTTTAAAGTTAGTTTTATATTATATACATTTAATTTAGTTGAGCTGTTACAGAACCAGAAATGCTTGTCGCTAGCAGTGAACATCAACAGCCTAAGATTTCACAAAAGAGAAGCCGACTATTCAAGTTATTGTAAGTTTAAGTTATTGTACAAATCTTACTGAAAAGGACTGGATTACCCAAATTGTACAGCATATGTGCAAGCTATCACCACAACCCAAATACCCAAGGCATCAACTGAATCTTCCTCCTCCCCTACCTCCCTCTATAGAAGTGAAACTGACAACTGAAAAGCTGCCTTCTGAACAGCTCGCATCAAGTCTAAAGCAGAACTTAAAGCTGGACTCTCAAGTCCAAACCTTTAGAAGTGGCTTTGTTCTTTACCCCTCGCTTTCTTAATTTCAAATCTGACAAGATTACATTCCAGAATGATTCAACTTGCAAGCCCATTGAGTAAGGAAGGGTGTGTTTGGACACTGGCTGCCGAGGTTAGCAGCAGGAGGTTGGGATTCAGGCCTAAGAAGGAACATGGGTAAGAGGCTAAATATGGAGAGGGTGATGCAGAAGCACTGCAGTGGCCGTATCTACCATTTTCAATTATTGACTTATTTATTTAGAGGCCATACCAGACCGGGCAAGCTTGTCACAAAGAGGCATTTTATTTCAACACAAAACAAGCCCTGCAGAATTACTTAAATGACTCTGCACAGTGTTGACCACTTTTACAGCCTGAAGAAGCCCTTACTGCCTCAGACGCAATACTGGAGCCAAAACAGCAGCAGTGCAGAGCAGGATCAAAGCTGGCTTCATATGCAGCCAGCTCTAATTCACAAAGCTGTAGGCTTCAAAGTAAGCAAAAGGAATTGAAGTATTTACGGATTCAGGCTGATATGGATGCGGGAGTTGATCCACACCTGAGCTACTACATGTGTGGAGACAAACCAAAGGTTAACCTCCCCGTGTTAGGATGTGAATCCATCACTCAGACAGAGCTGTCGGTTCAAAAACGATGTTCCTGTACAGATTAAGGTTTGCTATCCTGTCAAGGCAGTGGCTGCTAACAAGCTTTCTTTCTGTTTTTTTTTTGTTTGTTTGTTTGTTTTTTTGAGTTAAAACTGAGGATGCAGTATGGGGACCTCAGAACAAGAATTAAAGGCAACTCTAAGCAAGTAAACCACGATAAATAAAAACAGTTACAGTTGTTACACTGAGGTTGTTAATGTAAACCAAAATTTTACTGTACAGACAATATACAAAAAACCTTGTGGTATTTTAGAAGTTGAACACGTAATAACAAATTTATTCTGAAAGTACTTCATAGACACAATAATTTTTTTGCAGTAAGTCTGCTGCTTTCTGAAAAAAAAAAAAACCTAGTGAGATTCTGAATTGTAGTAAGAGACCTCCTTTTGGACAACACCTCACTTGTTCAATACCTGAAGATAAAACATTTTCAGCAGAAAAAAGAGACAGATGTTAACTATTTCTGATGCTGTGACTTCCCTTGTCTTTCAATTCAAAACTTTCTCTGCCTTAGCAGCCCATTGTAGATGCTGTCCATTGGGACAGAATAGAGTAGGAAACTAAGTCAAACGGCAGCACGGATTAAAAGTTTTATGACTTACATTTCACAAGTTGGGCTTCCATTTTGCTGGTCGAGGCCTTTTCCCCCTAATTACTTCATAAATCAGTCTACGTTACTCAACACACATTTAGAAAACCCAAAGTATGTTGTTGCCTACCCACAGTTACAGGCTATTTTAATACTTCATAGAACTGTATCTGCTTGGGGACTACTATTAAATCCTAGAGGAACCTATAGGACCTTTAACATCAGATACAGATTCTGCGTCCTGTCTTGACGAAGACGACACACTTTGCTGGTAAATAGGAAACACAGATGTAGGAAAAATCATATGCTTGATGAAACAAGTATCATTTGTCTTACAAAGTTCTCCCTCCTGACTATCTTCACTAATTATATCATTCTAAAAAAAAATAATGTATTCCTACAACATGAGATTGACACAAATGGTTACTGACTGGGATGAACAGCAGAAGTCGTGATGTTTCTTGAAATTTCTGTCAGAGGTAAGTAATAAGTCCTCTTTTTTTTTTTTTGGTTAAAATTTCAGCTGCCTTTGAGAAGCAAATCTTAACAGCCCAAAGCGCATACAGCAAATATCTAAAGAAATCTGAAACAAAATCTAAGATTTCATCTTTTCATCTTCCTGACCAGTTTCTAGACAATGTTTTTTTTCTGTTTATACATCTTTATGGACAAGGAACTCAGAACAAAAACACAGGAACTGAGACCAGCTTTTGCAACAGATCATTGAAATTGAAGGCAGCTAGCAGACTTGTACTACTGAACAGAGTAAGTACAAAATGCAAAGTCCATACAGGCAATATTTATTTGAATTTTCTTTTCTTGCTAATTATATTGTAAGTTTAGGTGATAAACCTCTAGAGGAAAAGAGAAAAACATTATACTGCCTAGAGCAATGCTTACAGCTAATAATTTTGAAAACTACAGTCATCAGTAAATGCATTAGTTTTGTTCAATTTAAATCAAACACTATGAACTACAATGCCAATATGCTTTTTTTTTATAGCTCCCTCTTTCTCTGCCCCACCTTCTTTTTGTCTCACTTTTCATGCGGAAATGCAGAGGCTGTACTATGTTTGAGGAAAAGCACAGCTATTCACACTTCTGATTATGGTTAAATAAATGCAAAATGTTTGAACAATCTGCCCATAACCTACACTGATCCCAATACAACAGTTATCTGATTTACAGTATTCAGTCCTAAATAAATCATGGTTTTAAAGTATATCTTAATAAAAGGGTATTAATTTAGCAAACAAAGCCCTGTACTTCATGGAATGGGTTTTTATAGTTGTGTTTCCTTTAAAGCAAAAAGTGTACTGTTAAAAAAGATGTTCAAAGAGGAAATTTGTGGAACTCTCAATTCTTGTATGTTGGGTTGAAACTCTGACAGAGCAAAAAAGTGTAACATCTTACAATTACAATTTGTTTTGACACTCAGTGTTTTGACACTCAGTGCTTCTTTTCCATATAACACTACAGGGGAATAAAACAGCCAACTGAAAGTGGAGTACATTTCAGTGAAAACAATCTACTTTTTATTTTCAAATAGCATTCTAGCTTCCTTTTGCCCAAAAGGATTTAAACTGAAAAACGCCTATTTTCCTATCATAAAGCACAGGTAAATATTACTGCTACCCAAAAATATGCTGCAGCCTAAAAGAGCATTGCACCATGGTAACGAATGTAAAATATTGATACCAAATTATAATAAATTGATAACAAATATAAATATTTGAAGACAAAACACTGTCTTCAAATGCAGCCTGCAATGACAGCACGTTAACATTCTGTATTATTCTCCAGTATAAACACCTGTACAATTGGAACTTTTACTCACTCTTTAAAACAGCTGAGATCCAAACATGGCTTGTAAGCAAGAGGATGAGGAAGGATCTCCCCCTTTAATTTGCCATTTCTGCAGAGGGAGATTTTTAAATAAGAAGTTACTTTGTTCTTTCTTCCCCGGTCACCCTAACTGCCAGCATGTCTGCCAAATTGCCAAGCATCCTGCCCTAAGTCCATACTAGCAGCATCTGAGCATGACACTCCCACCACACTGAACACAAAATGATTAAATTAAAACATGTCACAGCTCCTTACTGTATCCTACTATGTCTTAACACTTGGGTGTAGGTATAGTTCTTTCATTGTAGGAATTTTGAAGACGCAAGATAGTTTATTTTAAAATAATACTAGAAGACAAAGGAGTACACCCCAAAAAGAACTCTGTATCAAGCTATGCAGCACGCACAGACTTTTGCATCGAGGCAGCAAAGTTGTGAATGTGTCATCCCTGGAAGTGTTCAAGGTCAGGTTGGACGGGACCATGAGCAACACGACCCAGCGGAAGTGCTGATGGTAGGGGGGTTGGAACAAGATCATCTTTAAGGTCCCTTCCAACCCAAACTACTCTATGACTTCTATGACAGATAACACCTTCTCCTACCCAAGTTACCATTTCTGGTTCAGATTTTTTTGCTTCTTTTTTCACATCATTCTGTTATAGAGCTTTCAATTTTCTACATCTATCACTACACAAAACATTTAGCAAATACGTGAAAAGGTAAATTATATCTGACTGTGCATTTTAACCGTCTAATTTTTCATCAGTATCTATTTTTTCTAAGTGAGCAAGGTGCAAGGAAGCATTCAGTTTCCATCTGAAGACAGCTTCGGAATTTGGATCCTAAAATTATTTTTTTAGATGCCACTCAAGGGAAGGCGATCTGCCTCCATGAATAACAGCATGGACAGATTAATCCCATTGACAGATCAGTCAACACCATCCTGTACATTTTCGCACCTCACCGTTTTTAAGAGCCAAAATGAAAGTAACTTTCCAAGTTACTCAAATGGAAACCTGAAGCTGCTACACATTTTCATTGTCAAGTGAAAGTGCTGCGCTACCCAGAGCCAAGGCAGCCCTACCACCACCATTCGTTGCTGCTTGAACGCTGATGGTCATTAAATGACAGGTTATTAACAGGCAACGATCTCTACTTCAGAACACTTCTCACTCTTTCTCACCTCATTTAATACTGAAAAACATCAGGGCAGCCAATGACTTCAGGAGACCCTCGGGAAGGCAAACCAAACAGCTTTCCCTTCGCCTCCTAAAGCTGGAATCTCTCTCCAGGACCCGAGTTACATACAGCCTGGCCTGGGCTTCGAGCGAGCCATGGGGGCCACGGGGCGCACAAGGCGCGGAAAGCCCCGGGTTACCTTCTCGGCGATGCTGTACAGGACCTCATCCATCTTCATGCACGTCGGGTCCCAGTCGTGCCCGAAGCGGATGACCACGACGCGGTCCTCCTCCGACAGGATGGCCTGGTCCACCTGCCACCCGTTGTGCAAGTGCGGCAGCATGTACGACATCCTGGCGGGTGGGTGGGGAGCCTACGGGGCGACACGGATCCCCCGGGAGCTGAGACAGCCCGTCCCGTCCCGTCCCGTCCCGTCCCGTCCCGTCCCGTCCCGCCTTCCCGCAGCCCCCCGGGCCGAGCACCCACCGCCCCGCCGCGCCCTCCCGGCAGCGCCGCGCCCC
>VXBA01001199.1:132213-187849 GCA_013399895.1 Serilophus lunatus
GGAGGGAGGGAGGGAGGAGCGGGAACGCGCGCGCGGTGTCGGGCCGCCGCGGGGCGGGACTTCCCCGTTCCCGGGGTGCGGTGACAGGGGCGCGTCCGTGCCAGGCGGCTGGGCTCGGGCTGCTCCCTGTCTGCTTTCCGGGGCCGCCGGCATCGCCCCTCGCAGGTGGGGTGTGGAGCGCAGCGCAGCCGCGGGGGTCGGTGCGGCTGGACCGAGCAGTGCTGCTGGTTGGGAGGGTGGGGTGGGGATCGCCAGAGCCCAAACCTCCGAATCCCTGCTGCTTGACCGCTCTGTGATGTTAATAAACCCCACCCTGTACCGACATGGAGTTTGGTCAAGGAGATGTGCCCAGGGAAGCTGTGGATGCCTCAGCCCTGGAGGGGCTCTAGGTCAGGTTAAATGGGGCTTGGAGCAACGTGTTCCATTGTAAGGTATCCCTGCCCATGGCAGGGGGTTTGGAACTGGAAGACCTTTAAGCCCCTTCCTTCCAAGCCAAGCCGTTCCGTGATTCTGTGCTATAGCAGCAGGGAGCCGCTGCATGCATCTGCTGGTCGTGGAAGACTTTTGTCCGTGTATTAACCCACGGCAGTGGAAATTGCCATGCACGCCCACTACACCCATCACCGTGGCAGACTCGCACTTGGATAGCGTTATTATATGCAGTCAGAACGCGAGTATGTGAGTACCCCGGACAAGTGTTCCAGTGGAAGTAATCAGCAGCAAAACCAGCACATTTCAGCATTAGGTTTCAGAATCAAGTTGTCCATTGGGATAGGGCATCCCAGGCCAATCTGTTTGCTTCCTGAGGGACGTGGATATTATTCTACACTGTACACTCATTTAAAAGATTAGCTTGCAGCAGGCTGGGAGGAAAACGCAGTTTCCACTATAAAAAAAATCCACACAAGCTTTATCCTGGGCAGCGGGGAACAGCGTGAACTTTCACCGAATAACTGCCCCAGAATTGCAGAGTTCTCCAAAAACTATCGAAGTCCTCCTTTTGCTTTGTCTGCTTTCTAGGAAAGGAAAGGAGAGGCAGCCTGGACGGATTGCAGACCAAAGCAGAGACAGCGACGGGTGGTGATCCCTGCGCCGGAGCTTCCCCGGCAGCCGCCGGCCCCCGGGCAGGGCAGGGTTAAGCGAGCTCGGCTGGGCGGCAGGAGGGTGCGCCTGGCCGGGAGCAGGAGCTGTGAGCCTTCGGCTCTTCCAGCCGCCGCAGGATCGAGCTGTGAGAAAGAAACCAGCCCTGGCTAGTGCTTTGGTTGTTCAGGTAATTATTTCTTCTTTAGAGATGTTAGTGGGAGGAATTTATCCTTGATAACGCATGCTGTTGTCTTTAATTGAAAACAGCTAGGAAAAATTGCGTAGGTTTGTTTTGCTGTGATTTGGTTAAGTCCAAAGTCATACAGCAGTGTCAGCCAAGAAATCTGCAAGTGAGGAGCAACTCAAGCTCCACGGATGACCAGCTTCAATTAACACTGAAGTTAATGCTTAAATGCACTCCTTTTTATTTGCCCAGTTGTCTCAATCTAAGTCATATTTTCAAAGTTTTCTCTGCAATGCCAGGGCCAGAACTTAGTTCATTTATATTACTTCACTGTGTTACATGTGATTAGGATTGTTTACCTACATGGAAGCATATAAGCTTATATAAATAAAAAATTTGATGAGAGACAGCTTACAAAAAAGAAAAAAAGGGAGTTAGTGATACTGCAGATGATATTAGTCCAAAACCAAAATTGTCATATCCTTAACAGGTGTTATATTTAGCACACTGGACAAAACATCTGATAACTGAATAATTATGTTCAGGAGCAAAGCCTTCAGTCTGTTGAAACTGATCCCCTTGACGTCTGCCCAGTTAAATTTGGCTTACAAATTTATTCATCAAGTTACTGCTTCTCATGGACATCGCTGTCACAGAAGTGTGATTTACAAACAGCAGTACAGGACATGCCCATATAGTGTTGGAAGACGAACAATAAGTGCTGAGACCAAGGTTGGTATCTGCAGTGCCCTCTTTCTTCTGCAAGGCTCCTTTGAGTGTTTTTAGTTTATTGCTATCAATATAACTTTTTAAGATTGCACGCAGTACAAGCAGAACATCCGTTCTTGAACCAGTGCTGCAGTCTGTTTGTGGTTCATGGGCACACCAAACCTGGCTGAGATGGTGGCAGACTCAGCATGCCCACACCAATGAAAAGATCCATTAAATTCAGCTAGCCTGTTTCTAGTGCACCAGGTGGTTTGTTGAAAGTTAGTGGCTTCCTCATGGATTACCCTTCTGCTTGTGAAGTGTAGGAAATGCTTCTAAATTGAATGCAGATCTGGCTCTGCCCTTCGTGAGCAATGTGTTGTAATGGAGGAGAAAGTGGTGATGGAAGCAAATGGTGTAATACAGTGATGCCTTATTGGCATCTGTCAGTCAGTTAATCGTATCTGGTATCCAATTTTCCACCACTTAATAGCATAAGGTTTAGTTGCTGTCAGGTCTGAGTAAGTTGCTGCAGGAGCATCAGGTTCTGATCATCAAGAAGCTGGACAATGTCATCACAATATGACATCAACACTTGTTTTTTGTTCTGTGCACCATTCATTTTGGAAGACTAATCTAATTTATCCTTCCAAGGTTGGTTACATTGTGTGATACTCTAAGAAATATAGTGGAAATGTGCACAGTTTTCACAACCATATAGGACTGACAACTTCAGTTGGCAAAAAATAGATAAGATATATCTAAGAATGTGGTCTTCCTTTGCAATTTGGTTGCATGATTGATCTTACTGCTTTGTTTATTGCTGTTCAGGAGCAGGCAGTATTATCAGAGACACTGTTTGTGGTGAACTGCAGGCCTGTCCTAACATGGAGGTCCCTTCGAGCCCTATGTACAGCAGCAGACTGGAACTGAGGCAGAAGTGCAGGTCCAGGCCAGGATAAAGCAGCATTACTGGTATTGAGATTGTAAGCATTTAATAGGTGTTGTTGGGATAAGTCCCCTGACTTTTCTCAGGACAAAAGTAAATATGGTTGACAAAAACTTCCAGTCTACGTTGACACCTTTTTGTCATAGGCTTAAATTCTGGTTACTCGCAGAAGGCTTTTTTGAGAGGACTGAAGCAGCAGGACATCTCTGCCTAGCACTGTATGCCCAGAATAAATCAGCATAATGCTGTGGAAAACTGTTCTGATTCCGTTAGCACAACATCAGGTTTCTTGGACCCAAGTATAGGACATAGTATGGGATGGGGACTGAAAGTCAACGGAGCACAGCAAAGAGAATTGTAGGAAATTAGGCACAGCTGTTGTTGATATGCAGCAAACCCTCAGCTACCATTTTTGTCAATAAGGGCTGCCTCTAATTAGGTATATGGGTATCTGTAGAGCCCTTAGCATTTTATTGCAGAATGTAATTCATTTGCATGAGTGTTGTAGAGGGGACTGGCCTCAAAACTATCTGGGCAGGGGAAAGTTCTAGTATGAGGGACTGTGTTGTCAGTGGGAATTACAGTATCACCTCTAGTGTTCTTTCTCACTGGTTCAGCATATAGGCATGGGTGTGCTGAATTTTGGATAAGTTGGAGTACAGATCTGATGTTTAAAACACTGAAACCAAGAAGTCTAGCAGCTGTTGGAGGATGGCCCTCCCTCACGCAAATTTGTTAGACCTAAACCATTCCTGACGGATGCTTGATAGGCCCAGCTGGGCCTCAGTGCCACCCTACACTACTTGTAGTTTCAGCAACCATAACCAAGAGGCAAGAAACTTGGAGTAACTTTCTAGCAGCCTCTGTTTCATACCACTGCTTATAAAAGTGCATTGGTGGGTAAGGCTGAAAAGCTACCAGATTTTTATGAAATCAGTATTGGTTCAGGACTATGAAACTATTTGCAAAGACCATTTTGTAGGACTGGATTTTGGTCTAAGAGTGTGGGTATTCCTTGGTGTTATAGTCTAAATCAGCGTTTAGTAAAAGTACTAGGAAGTTGTCTAACATACCACATTAGTACCAAGTGACTGTAGAATAAAAGCAGTATTGAATTCCATCAGTTTCCTGTTTTACAGATGTGAATGTAATTGATGACTACATCTTCACTTCTTTAAGGGTGTTCTCCTAAACAAAGGAGTTTTTCTGCTATTCTCCTATTGCAGGCCATGGCAAAAGAAGAGTTACCGGGTGTTTTGATTCTGGATATAGGAGGAACTCACGGTGTGCTAGAAGACCTTGCCGTGCTTTTGAAGAAACACTTTCACCTTATCACGATGAAGGAATTTCTTGGAAACAAAGAAGAAATGAGCAAAAGAATCCAGTCGGTTTTTGTATTTGAGTGCAGGCCAATTATTGACCGTGAGCTTCTGGAAAGCCTGCCTAATTTAAAGGTAATTGGAAACTCCGGGGTTGGAGTCGATCACTTAGACTTGAGAATGATCTCCAGCTTTGGTGTGAAAGTGACCAACACCCCACATGCCGTGGCAGACCCAACAGCCGACATAGGAATGGCCTTGATGCTGGCCTCTGCCAGAAGACTAGTGGAAGGTAATATTTTAAATTTTCTTGGCTCTAGTTACTTCTTTGCCGTATCTCACTTTTAGTATGATACAGATGATCTGTCCAAATCAATATCTGGGATGCTTTTACAGGGAAAAGTTTTCACAGGCCTCAGTTTTCAAAAGCATCTGCTTTTCCTATGTCTGTCTTCTTTTTAAGGCAGCAGTGACTACAGTAAGGTCTTTGTCTGTACTAGGCACTTTAAAGTCTCTTGTGATATGCTGTTTGGAATAATGCCTGGGGCATTAATTCTCTGACTGTTCACTGGGTGGGTTATTTATAGAAACTGAATATGAAGTGCATCCACATGGAATGTCACCACTTTACATTTCCCCTTGAAAGAGGAGTTAGGAGCTACAGGAACGTACAAAGCGTAAATGGACCATGTCCCTGTGTCTACAGCAGTTATTAGTAATTTCTTTTTTTTCCTGCTTCTGTGATATTTGTCTAAAATCATCAGGTTGTATTGCCTGAAGAGCATCAGCTTTATGATTGAAATAGCTGATAATCCTTTTGACAAAGTTATTTCACACTGTACCACCAACATAATATCCTTAAAATCAGGTTCTTTCCCCACATGTCCTTGCTGCACAATGACTTTTTGAGGAAGGAAGGTGTCAGCAGAGACTGTCACAAGAAGCTACCTGTGTCTTCAGGGACTCGCGCTTTTATTGGCACTGCTGTTCCACCCCTGAGCATGAAGTGACATCTCTTTCCCCTGGATGTTTTCTCACTATTGCATCTTGTTGTACCTCAAGTTCTTTATATGAAAGCTCACATATCTGGCTGAGCTGGAATTTGCAACCTTCATCCCCACTCAAGCAGTGAGGTTGCTTTGGGTTGTGATCCAGGAGAGAAATGGTAAGATTTATCCCAACTAAAAAAAAAGTTAAGTCAATGCTTGCAGGGTGACAAGTGCCAAAGAAGCTAATTTTGAACATCCAAGAAAATGCACCAGCCATGGAAGAGTTACTTCCCTGAGGAGCCATTCCTCCCAGCACAATACCCAGCCAGGACCCAACTGTGTTACTGACTCCAGCCCTGGCTGCAGGGATTGGCACTGTCCAGGCCCTTCTAAGAACTGGTCAAAATTAGCAAGGATGTTTTGTAAAGGGTGCTCCAGAGCCCCACTGCTGTGATGGTGATTAACTTTTTGTTTCCCCCAAACCTGCATTTATGGATGATTTGTACCCATTCAACATTCAGGCTGCCAGATTGCAGTTTCTCCAGACACGAAGTGTTTTGCTGTTGACTGGCTGGGAGTGGAAGTAACCCGAGCAACACTTGGGATCATCGGGATGGGCAGCATTGGGTACAAAGTGGCTCAGAGAGCCAGAGCCTTCAACATGAGGATCCTGTACCATAACAGAAACCGGAGGTAAAAACATCTGGCTTCTGTGTGTAATTATTCAGGGGGCAATGACGGAAGCCACAGCTTTGCTCTGTGTCCCCAGTCTCTTTGTATTCCTGCTGGTCCCCTCAAGAAGCAATTTCCCCTTGCCATGGTTAGTTATTAGCAGTTTGGAGCAAGGACCGTGTAGTCTTTCTGAAGATGTTGTCCACCCCTATCCTGTCAGACTTCTTCAGGCTTCTGGCAGCATCCCTGGCCCACACAGTTAGCCAGTCTCCTCTGCCTTAATTTCTCATAGATATGTAGTTCTCTTTCTTTCACACCTGACTTGTTCTTCATTAACTTGCATGTCAGGCAAGGAATGACTCCACAGGGATTGGCATGGACAGAGGAGAGGAGAGTGGGGTCTAACTACATCCCCAACTTCCTTACCTAATATCACCTATATGCTTTGCTTTTACTCACACATCACTCCTTCAGTGACCCGCCACTCCTCTATCCTTTTGCTCCCTCTAGCCCACATCCTTCCTGCCTCCCTTCCACCATCAGCATCTATCAATATCCTTACCTTAGCCTTAAACCTCTCAGTCGTTGTGCTGTTCTGGATCACTGCTAGTGTTGATTGATTGTTAAAGCCAGTTAGAAATCGTTGTATCAGTCTGGGGGCGTGTGTATTTTTCCTTCAGAAGAAAGGAGGAAGAAGAGGCTGTTGGTGCCCATTATTGTGAGAAAATGGAAGATTTGCTGCGACAATCTGACTTTGTTATGTTGGTTGTGAACCTGACTCCTGAGACTCAAAAACTGATTGGGAAAAAGGAGCTTGAGCAGATGAAACCCACAGCTACTCTTATAAACATCAGCCGAGGTAGAATGATCTAAAATCACTGTTTGTGGCTCCACATTTAAGGATGTGTTTTGTCTGATTATTTCGACATTCCCTTGTCTCCAGCCTCAGTCTATAATATCCCTCTGTTGTTTGAGTCATGAAGTAGCTGACAGTCTAAAAATGACTGATTTCTCGTGGACCATATGCTATATGTTCAAAGGTCTTATGGAAATTAGGGATGCTCAGCAGATGTTTGGTTCTCTTCAGCCTTACCCTAAAGATAAGACCCCTAAAAGGGATTTTTAGTGGAAGTAACTGAAAGGTTTATCGTCAGTGAGGATAAACGGTGTAGAACGGAAACCTTATATGGAATGACAGATTGGCACTAAACAAGCATGTGAGAGAGGTTAATTTCAATAAAGAGAGCTGAAATAAAAGAGTGGAAAGCCTGAAGAGATTAAATGATTTGTCCATAATAATACAGCAAGTGTCAAAATGAGGAAGAGACTGAAACTTTTCTCATCCCAAGAAATGCCTTACACAGTGGATCATAATAATCCTATGATTAAAGATTAGTAAATAAAATCTTTGGTATTTTTGCTAATGATTATTAAAAAGGCATTCTACTTTCTGAAAAGATGAAGGTCCTCCAATTTTTCTCACTAGACACTTGAGACCTTTCCTGCTTCCATGTAAAAATGTGTTCATTGACTCATCATGATACCAAGATTTAATTTCAATGCAGGTGCAGTTATTGATCAAGATGCATTGGTAGAAGCTCTCCAAAATAAGGTTATTAGGGCTGCAGCTCTGGACGTGACGTACCCTGAGCCTCTGCCAAGGTAAAGAAACCTGTTTCCTATTCTATTAATCTGCAGTGTCTAAAACTGTGTGCAAACATGGTCATGATTTTCATCTCCATGGGGAAACTCTCTCACTGTGTAACGGCAAACCTCAGCCTTTCCCACATCTCTCAGTTCTTTGCCAGCCTAACTGACAGGCAAGGCAACGAGACCATTTCTCTGTTGGAAGCAGAAATGGGTAAGCAAGCTTTGCACGCTTTCTGCTGGTTCTGTGCTTGTGTCCCTTTTATCTCAACATGCCACTGCTGTCTCCTGAGGTTCAGTTCTTCACAACTAGCATGGGATAGCAGCAGGGTAAGCTCCCTGTGTAATACATTCTGTTCTTTCTGTTTCTTACAGAGATCATCCTTTATTAAAATTAAATAACATCATCATAACCCCTCACATCGGAACTGCAACAGTCCAAGCTATCCATATGATGGCAGAAGAAGCAATAGCAAACATGCTGGCTGTTCTCAATGGCCAACCCATTCCAAGTGAAGTGTTTCCCAAATGATGAGTTCCAGATGATACCACTAAATCTCTTGTGTATGGAAAGGCACTATTTCTTACAGTACCGCTTTTAAACTAAAAAAAGCAACCTATTCTTGCACTGCTCATCATGGCACTGTGAAACTGTTATCTCACTAGACTTAATCTGTACTGTTATTTACAGTTCTGAAAAATAAAGTGGAACTAATAAAAGAGATTCCTTTGAAGATTTTAGCCAAACAGTTATGCATTTGATATATTCTGTCTGTTATTTCAATGAATACCCATGTTCTGTTCCCAGTTCTTGCTGCCACATAATAAGCAAGTACACCAAGCAGTTTGTGTAACACTCTCAAATCTATTAAAGATGGATGAGCATTAATTCCCTGCAGAAATTTGACTGTATCCCAAAACACTTTTCAGCCAATATTGCAATGTTCTATTTTTAAACCAAAACACTGAAGAAATGTCCTTTGAAGTGATGTAGGCTAAGGTTTTGCTAATGTAAGAAGAGCTCAGCTTCATCTACATGTTAAAGTGACACCAGTTTTTTAAAAAGTGTCTTTTCCTGAGGTGATCCTTTGGAAAACAAAGTAAATCCCAAGAGGTTTAGTTCCCTCATGCAGACAAAAATGATGCTTTTATCTTGACTGGCCAAGAAACAATAGTAGAACTACCACTGAAATCACATGAGTAAGGGCACAACTTATAGCAAAATAAGTGATCAGTCCTAATTTGCAGCCCAGGACCAAGCTCTTTCTTACATTCCCTTTAGAGCAAGCAACAGTCAGAAAATTCAGTAAAGTGCTTTTCACCTGCATAAAATCAGGAAGTCTTTCCATTATTTTACAGCATGATCAGGCTTCTTGAGAGAATGGCAAAATGAAGTTTTAGCGCCGTAAGCGTACACAGGCCAAGAGTTAGATATTCAGATGCAAATAGTGAAATACTACTAGCAAGGCAACAGAAAGCATTGCAGTAGTGGTTTCCAAGATCTTCAGCCCCTGAGCGCTCTCCCCGCTGCTCTTCCCAAAAATGCTATAGAAAATTAAAGGTAGCTGCTATGAATAGTCTATAAAAACAACCTCTAAAAAACCCAAAGCAACTGTCAATTCACAGACTCTCTGGGAACCAAAACCAGATGGTCAGTGATTCCTGAAAAAAACCCAAACAACTAGTTTTGAGTGCATAATTCTTTCTCGGAAAACACTTGCATAAGCATCTGTGATTTTGTTAATTTATGATAGGCTTAGGCACTACAGTCACTGGGGTCTCTTCAGGACAGGAAGCTGCAAAAACCTCTGCAATGAAGCATTTAAAAATTAACCTGGTAGCTCAAAGTTCATGATGAAACTGTGCAATTTATTTTCTTGAACTAGATTTGGTCCAACATTTTTCTAAACTACTTAGACAAGGTAATTTGTGATTTCTGCGTAGCAAAGGAGATTAATTGCATCAGACTATTGATAGTCTGAAACTATATAATTAATGAGAAGTAATTGTGCTTTGAGCATGGTGGCAGTAATATAAAGTCTTAGAGACCACAAGGGACAGACTTGTTCAGGCCTGATTGTCTGAACATCTGCATGCATGTGTGTATACACCTGTGTGTATGTGTATAATTGGTAGTATATTTGAAAGAGCTGCTTTTTGTCTTGGTTTGCCTGCTTTCCTATCTAAATATGTGGTTTATAGCATCTCTCGTCATAGATGTCATGAAACAAGACATGACAGTGATTATTTTTTAAAATGTCTAGAAATAATTGTATGTCTTTCTTCTTTGTGCAGATCATGGAAGAAGGAGAACTACCTGGGCTTTTGGTGAATGAAATTGGTGGCATCCGTGGGATACTACACAGCCATGTGGCATTCCTAAAGAAACATTTCAACCTCATCACCATGAAGGAATTTCTTGAAAACAAAAAGCAATTAAGTAAAAAGATCCAAGCAATCTATTTATGGTGGCACAAACCAGTCATTGACCGAGAGCTCCTCCAGAGCCTGCCAAACTTGAAGGTGATTGCAAATTCAGGAGTGGGGATGGATCACCTGGATCTAAAACTTATAGCTAGCTTTGGTGTGAAGATGGCTAATGCTCCACGTGCTGTTTCCAGCAGCACAGCAGACGCTGGGATGGCTTTGCTGCTAGCATCTGCTAGGAGACTAGTGGAAGGTAACACCTCGATTCTTTTGTGGCTTCTACAAATCATTCAAGACTTACCTGCCATTAACTTGGCATTTCTTAGAGTTATCTGTAGTGCACATAGTTCTGTAACAAATGTGAAAATCTCAATATGCTGGCTTGGTAAATAGAACAATAGGTATTTTCATGTATTTTGTGGATATATACCTAAATTACTGCATTGTACACAGATATACATAACGTGTATTTCAACCAGGTATAAGTAAAGTCATATAAATTTAGTTTTCACAGGGTTAAAAATACTTGAGCAGAATCTAATCACATTTAGTTCAAATACAACTTTCTGCTTTTTGGACCAAGTGCTCCTAGAAACTGGAACTCAGCTTTTAAAATAAATGTGGCCGTACACTTAGTTTAACAGTTCTAAGTGAATAACACACTGAAGTGTGCTTTCTACATATGAAAACTTTGAATTCCATTACCTTCTTCAGCAGTGCATTTTCAGTGACTGTGCCACTTGGCTGACATAAGGTGTGCTTTTCAATGTGATAGTGTTACAGTGCTATGATCAAAGGTGGGGGATGCCAAAGATTGGACGATTGCTGTAGTCACAGGCTGACAGAAGACTATTAGGGTGTGTGAGGCAACAGTGAAGCAGAAAAAGAGTATAGAAAATCATAGAATATCCTGAGTTGGAAGGGGCCCACAAGGCTGATAGAGGCATGGGCATATTCCTGAGGACTGAAGTGAATTGTGCAGAATTGGTCATTTAAGAGGCATTAGAGAGTAACAAAGCAGCCTACTCCCATTTCTGCCAATAGCATCCTTTCTAGTTTTTAAAACAATTTATTCTTGCTATTTCCCCAAATAGACCTACATTTGGCTTGGTTAGAATGCCTCCTGCTTCAGGAAAAGATCCTCCAGATTTATCCTTCTAAATTTACCAGACTTTGACTTGCCACCTGTACCACAGGTTTCATAGAAAGTCAAAAGAGAATTGCCTCCTTCTAAATCTGTTTCTACCTCACAAAGAGGAAACAGATTGAAAGGGAGGTTAATTTCTTGTTTCCATCTACATAAACTGATGTTTCTGGTAGTTCTGCCCTCACATGAGTTTTTTCCTGAGTCAAGCTGGCAATATCAGAAGACTAGAATATCAGAAGTCTGTCACCTTCCTATCAGACTAGTAAGTGCTGACTCTGTGTATATAACTGTATTTTATGTGTTAAAGAACTATTTCCAAAATTGTGCAGGTTTATCAGATAATTATGGAAGTTACCGTAGTGATTTTTTAAAGAAGTTGCACTTTTCTTTTCAAGGAGGGTGGCAGATGTGAATGGGAAACCTGTTCTTATTCTAAATGAGTGAACCCGATATCTGCTGTTGTTCTCCACATGACATTTCCAAATTCTGCATTGTTACTGGCATTAATTATTTTGATTGTTGATGAAGAATAGGACAATATTTTCACGAGTCTAAAGCAGTAAAAAGATTTCTGGGTGAAATGACATCTAAAGGCTTTTTGTAATATGGCAAGAGTAAATGGGAATGTCATATATACATATAGCAGGGAATGATAATATGATAGGAAATTACCTAGGACATTACAAAATGGTGTAACCATTAGAAGTGTGCTATAGTAGCACAAGAAGCCTAGGCTCTTTTGCCTTGTTCCTCTGTAGTGGACCCCATTCACATCTAATATCTGAGTGTTTTTCTTGCAGTCTATCACATTGCAATTTCTTCAAGTATGGATTACTGTGAAGCTGATATTCTGGGAGTTGAAGTTGCTGGAGCTACTCTGGGGATCATTGGCATGGGCAGCATTGGATATAAGATTGCTCTGAGAGCCAAAGCATTTAAAATGAACATTCTGTACCACAACAGGACACAGAGGTAATTGCAGCAGAAAATCTCTTCTAGGTAGCCATTATTGTCTTTTCAAGGAATTATGTCAGAAATATGGGAAGAAATGAAAGAATAGGGCCAAAATTAAAATAAAAGGGGATGGGGGAAAAGAATAGTTGCCTTAGAACAGTCCTGTAAAGTTACTCAGTGATTAAAGATCTGGAAACTTAATTTATGTTTTATACTAGAAATTTCATGATTTCCTGCAGATGTGAGCTGAAAAATGTAAATCAAGGTTATACTTATTTTATTCTTATTGTGTTGTACTATAGTGACACATAACTCTACCTTTTGTTTATTTTTACCCCATACTTTGAAGTTCAGGGAAGATCTTGTTGAAATTCAATGTCTGGAAAACTAGGAAACATATACTTGGCACAATATGAGTAATTTGGGAACTATTCTTGAGAAAACATTGTTTCTCCTCAAACCAGTAGGGATTTTTGCAAGTATTTAACCATATTTCACCTTTTATTTCTAGCCCCTCTTAACTTCTGTATGTGGGAATCTGATTCTGGTTAGACATTCAGCACAGGGGCTCTTCACTCTAAGAGAGACCCCCACATACAATTCAAGGCCCTTGCAATCAGGGAAGGTGAAGACAACAAGCAGAACAAATATTTACTGCTGTAAACCATGACATACCCTGAGAGAACTTTACTCCTCTGACTAAAGGGAGAAGCTGTAGTGCTAAGGCATGTAGCTTTCTGTGGGTTTCTCTATATGCAGATTGCAGATGGAAGGTCACTGCTCTAGCTGGCCCTAGACAAATCACAAGGGTGTCAGAAAGTTTAAGCCTTGCTTGGCATTCTGGTTACTTCAGAAAAACAGCTGAGCAAATTCACATTAAAAAACGTACTAGCAAACACTCACCTTAAGATCTTTCAGAATTTCTTCATAAAACACAAAAAGAAAAAAAAAGGCACAAATCCTTTCAGTATTTTTTTTGTCTCTAGATCATCACTAACTTCCTTTGTTTAATATTTTTCTGTCTTTAAAATAATATTTACGTCAGAGTGCTGTGATGAATGATAAATGCGCAGTGCAATGGAAATTAAAAACCTACTTACTTTCAAGTAACTCTACACTTCAAGCTTATGTATTGAATCAAGATTCACTCTGCATGCTGCAAAATTGGCTGTAGTTCCAGTCTGTATTTTTCCTACTTATTCTCTGGTTGTTGACCTGGACACTGAAAGAAAACAGTGAAGTGCATGTGTTAGGAGACACATGGTCCAAAGTTACAGTGATGTTATTTTCTTAGTGTGACTTATTTATTTTTAGATTAGGGAGAAGATAAGCCCTTCTCTTGCAATCAGGAGCGGAAGACTGTACACAGGATCTCCTGCCATTGCTTCTTTAGCTCCCGAAGTTCAGGCAGCTAAATTTACAAAGACTGGGAAAAATAGCAAGTACTCCTTCTTATTTTGAAAAATTAAAACTAAAAATCTCTCTCTACTTTGGTAACTTTTTCTGCCAAACACTTTATCCAGTGAAAGTCCTGGGGTAGCCATGAGCCTGGCAAAGAACTACCTTGCTGATTTCACTCATAAAAAAAGGACAGACTCTCTGAGGGTACCAAAAGGATGAGGACCACCAGCATGCTCAGAGCTTACATGGATGAGTTCTGATGAATACCACTACTCTGATTTGAGCAATGGCTACATCCTGTGAGCTGCACCTTCCCCACAGGGAAAACAGACCATGTGCTCCCATTCTTAGCCTTAGTCCACTTGCAGACCTTATAAGTCCCTGGACCCTACACTGCAGTGGCTGAGAGGCAGGCATGCAATTCATCCTCTATTGTAGGGCTTGAAGCCTTCCAGAACAGTGTAAACGCACAGCTGAGATTAAATGCACCTTAATTTGCCACCTATGTGCTACATAGAGGTAATAATCAGATCCTTTAATTTGCATACTGGTGACATAATTGAAGAAAATATTTTCATGACTGATGCCCTGAAACCCTTTTTCTCCCACTAGGAAAGCGCAAGAGGAGCAAGCTGTCGGTGCCGTTTACTGTGAAAAGATAGACAGCTTACTCCAGCAGGCTGATTTTGTGATGGTGGTGGTGAGCCTGACACCTCAGACACGCAACCTGATCGGGAAAAGAGAGCTGGAGCTGATGAAGCCCACAGCTACTCTCATTAACATCAGCCGAGGTACCGTCCAGAACAGTTGGCTGTTGTGTAACTCCTGCGTGGGGCAGCTCCTGTTGTGTTACACACAGCACTGTGCTGCATCCGCTGCACAGCTGGTGCACACACAGATCGGGCGTGGCAAAAGTTCCTCTCTCCCCTTCCGTTCTCTTTTCACGCTCAGCTCAGTCCCTGCGAGTTGTGCACAGAGCCTCTCTCATTCCAAACCAGGTGCAGTGGTTGACCAAGAGGCGCTGGTGAGGGCTCTGCAGACTGGTGTTATCAGGGCCGCGGCTTTGGATGTCACCTACCCTGAACCACTGCCAAGGTTGCCATCCCTGCTTATTTCTGGGAAAGGATGGGTGAGCCCCGCTGAGGCAGGAAATAGCTCTGCAGCCACACCTGCTCCTGGGGTGGGGGTATGGATAAAAGTGCCATGAATACGAATGGGATGCGGCCCAGATATTGGGCCTAAGAGGCCCGAGGGAAGTCTGGGTGCCAGGAAACAGCAGGAGGCAGGAAGAGCATTAGACCACATCAGTAGAATCACCTTGTGAAGATGCAGCAGTGCTTCACTTGCAAATTGATTTATTAGAAGGTGCAGCTTGCCGTGAATGGGTGGAAGCTGCTTGTTTGAGCCACCTCTGCTGCATTGTCCCGAGGTGTCCTTACCCACTTCACTGACTTTTTTCCCCAATTCAAGGCTGAAGTACTGCAGATCACTTGGGCCCAGAGGCTGCTTAGCTTCTGCAAAAAGACGACCTCTACCAGGATGGTGCCTCTGGGAGTTAATTGTGGTGGCTGCATTTTGGGCTGGGGGTAGTTTGGTCTTCTTATACCTGTGTGCCAATGAATAACTACAGCTCAGACCATTGTGTAGGGTGAATGTGTCAGGAGGGCATAATCCTCTCTTCTACCGTAGTTCAAATTGCTGCTTAATGGCAAAAGTCTGTTTCTGGAGAAAAGAGCACAGTAGAAACTCATAACATGTCCTTTTTTATAGTCCAGGATTGCTTCAACACAGATGATCAGGTTTTGTGGATCTAAGTGGGACTTGTAAAGTTATATCAAATTAAATGAAGTGCAAAAACTGAAGTAGGAGTCCTCTTTGTTTGGATGAACAACAGTAGGTAATTAAACTATTTTTTATTTTCTTCCAGAGATCACCCATTGTTAAAATTAAAGAATGTCATTATAACACCTCACCTTGGCATTAAAACAGACAAGGCCACGTACATGATAACAGAAGAAGCAGTTGAAAACATACTAGCAGCTCTGAATGGTCTTCCTGTACCAAATGAAGTGCTCCCTAGCTGATGTGGAAAAGAAATTTTTTTCTTTTTTTCTTTTTTTTTTGCTCTTTTTATTCTTTCCCTCATACATCTAAAGGTTTGTATTCTTATGTTTTCCCCATTGAGACAAACCTATTCCAGGTGGGCACAGAAAGCTCTGACTTGGTCTCATGTCACTGAAAAAACAGCTTTTACATTTTCATTTCCTTGCTAGCTCCTTTCCCTTCCAGAGATGCATGGAAGCTTTCAGTCAATCTAGGAAAAGCAACTTATGATTGCCAATGCACTTCTTGCTAGGCTCCCTAGTCCTAAAGATAATGTCGGTTTTAGATTACATAATTCACTTTGTTCCTATTCTATAAGCTATCAAAAACAGCAAAGTAAGCTACCTGGATAGAAATATTATCAACTTTCCATATGGAAGTCTTCATTTAAAAGAGCACCTTGTGCGCAAAATGCTGAGGAAAAATTCAGTTTTTAGAAACGTACTCAGAATCAGTTAGTTAAAGCAGACTGGATTTTAGAAGACAATTTAATGTACTACCACTAAGGAAAATTAGTCTTCAAGGTGAACATGCTACTATGTAATACTAAATGTATGTGCAGTCTAACTCCAGATCTTCAACTTTGTGCGGATATTTGGAAGAACACTCGGAACCCTCTAAACCTTGAGCAACATTCTGTAAATTAGTGGAAACACAAAAGTCTATGAAAACACAGCCTTTAAATCCAAATCTATATGTTGTCCTTTGCATCACTTCTTCTAGACATTCACAAGAATAATTACATTTGAAACAAGATATAACAAGGAACTTTGCTACATAAAGAGAAAAAAAAATTGATTTTTGTGTTGTTGTCGTTGTTGTTACTGCTCTTATAAAAAAAAAATCAAAATCCCGTGGCTTTTCTTCACTAGAAATAGCACCTATATTACAATTACTTATTCAAATTCTGCAGGAAAAATATTTCTTTACATAGAATTTAATTCCATGTCACTAAAGCTTGCTAGGAAACAGTTTGCTGTCCTCTCAGTTGTGTTTATGTACTTTCTGTTGTATAATACAAGTCCATGAGACAAATAAACCAGTACACAACTCAAAGTGGCAGTGCTGTGCCTTTTATTATTTCATTGTATGATGCTGAAAAAATATGGTAAGTTTATTCTTTCAAAATAAAAGGCAAAACAATAAATTCAAGAGCCGAAAAGTTCCAATAAACTAATACAGCAAAGAGAAAAAAAATTATTAGATCAATGTCATAAAACTGGAAAAACACCTGAGGTTTTGCACATGTGAACTTTGCTCCAGGTTGAAGTAGCAAATAAAATCACATACAGCACTTCATTTCACTTCTGTTTAAAACAATAGAATTTGCTTGGAGTTTTACTGCTACTTCTGCAGATATTTCAAGAATCTGGGCTGTTAGTTTCAGAAGTGCTCCCTGCCAGTGGAGTACTTTAGGTAGGAAGACACAGCATGGGACAACAGGCCTGTCAGTCACTGGAGTGGTGGGTTAATTCACACACAGTACATTCAATCTCATGATGACTAAAAATGGATCAAAAAATCCAGTGGCCACATAAGGAAAGAGATGATCCATTATAGTTCACTCCGTTGATTCAGATTTTTGAAGCATTTTTATGGGTAAAAAGTACATAATCTGAAATAAAGTGCTGCTACAGTAGTCTGCTGGGAAAGCTGGCTTTACCTACAGCAGACAGGCTAGCGATGACACTTCATGGTGGCTTATAGGCAGTGAAAACAAATGCATCACTTGGTTTGGCCTTGCCTGAAAGAACAAGCTCATGATTGCCTGCCTCAGCTTTTTTTTTTCCCTACAAGTCCTGACCACATATAATGCTGCCTTGTAACACATAATGTACATATAGGAAATGTAGGTCCTTATCCAGTGTCATGCTTAAGTTAGTCTATACAACCCAGTGGGAAATGTGTACATTATATTACACAAAAGTCTTTTAGAGTAATGCAATACTTCAAAAGCCTAATCCTAAGAAACAATTATTATTCAAGAACCTTATTAACATTGCAGTCATAAGCTCTCCCTATAGGACTACATGGACACCAATGGCAATATTTAATGATGGGGATGAAGTTCACAGACTATGCAATGCTTTTCTCCACCTACCCACAGAACTTATTCATTTCAGAGTGCTCTGTACAATGTTGGTATAACAAGTCCCTTTCTACATTATATTATATTTTCTATATTAGAAAACTAATAGCACATAGCAACACAATGTAATTCAGCTTAACACGCTATATGGAGGTGTATGAGGTACTCTATAAATTAAATCTACTTAGAATGTGATACCGCACTGGTGCAACTGACTTCTGTCACCTATGCTGCTATAGAGATATATCTCCTATAGAGATGTTATCAGCTTCTGAACCATAGCTTGGAAATGGGATGTTCAAATCTTACAGAAAAACTTAGAAGCCATCTGATTCTGTCCACATCTAACCATGTAACATACCCATTTTCTTGACATTTTATAGGTATGTTCTGGATTTTTCTTAAAAAAGAGTAACATTCCTTTGACTGGTATTTTTTGATGCCTCTGACTAACTGCTCCTTGATTTTTTTCATTCAAATTTGTTGATTTCATATACAAGGGGAAAAACTACTCTGTTGTCCTTCCAAAGTTGATTTGGTTTTTTTCCTTTTTAACTTCAAGACTAAGATATGGTAGGCCTCATTCCTCAATTCATAGGGAGAATGACAGGAACTTTACAACAGACTTTTGGTATGAGGTAACAGTGAGCACTAAATTAAAAGATTACCCATTACATCTTCTCAGCAAAGCAGTTTGGAAGTCTTGGATGCGAAACAGTAATGTGTAAGCATTTTGTAGTTTGTTAGGGTTTTTTTAAGGAAGAAAATTCAAGTTGACTTAACTAAGAATCCAGTTAATATGCCGTAACTCCATCTTGCTAGTCAGTTCTTGCTTTAAAGTTTAACTGCCTAAACTTGAAATGATACTCAAAAATCGTCACCAGGATAACAAGAACAATATATGGTTTTGTATAATCACTATGAAATGTTACTGTATTTTATCTTTTCATTATTAATTTTGTAGAGGATTTGGTGTTAAACTTGGCTGCCTTAATGTTCAGCATATCAAAATATATTTGGTAGAATTCAAGAAGACAGGATTTTGCAATCCATTCTTTTGAAACACTGCATTAGTCAGGGGAAAAACAGCAGCACCGCATTGCTGGTTATTTCTGAGGGTGGAAGGAGAGAGATCCCCAGTGCCCACAGCAGTGGTGTGTCCCAGCTCCTGAGCTGCTCTCGCCACAGAAGCCAGGCACCCTCTGCAGCGGCTGCTGACCACCTGCACAGCAAGGGGGATCACTTCAGCACAGCGTTAGTGAACTGAGCACTGAAGCTGTACTTCCCAGCCTCCATCACCGGGGGTGGAGGTTGAAAGAGGTGATTCAGCTCCTCTATTTGGCTCTTGCAAGACCCCACCTGGAGTGCTGTGTCCAAATCTAGGATCTCTGGCATAGGAAAGGCATGGGCCTGTTGGGATGAGGTCAGAGGAGGGCCACAAAGATGATCAGAGGGCTGGAGGAACACTCCTGTGAGGTAAGGCTGAGGGAGTTGGGGTTGTTGAGATTGGAGAAAGCGCCAAGGTAACCTTATTAGCAGCTTTCCAGTACTTAAAGGGGGCCTACAAGAGAGCTAGAGAGGGACTTTATACAAGGGCATATGCTGATAGGGCAAGAGATAATGGCTTTAAGCTGAAGGTGGATAGGTTTGGTTTCGATATTAGGAAGAAACTCTTTACTGTGAGGGTGGTGAAGCACTGGAACAGGCACACTGGAATGGGTGAACCAAAGAGGTTGTGGACTCCCCATTCTTGAAGTGTTGAAGGCCAGGCTGGGTGAAACACTGAGTGACTTGGTCTAATGAAAGGCATCCCTGTTCACTGCTGGAGGGTTGAATTAGATGATCTTTAAGGTCTCTTCCACCCCAAAGCATTCTATTATTCTATGATCTACAGTGCAAGTAACGTTGTCAGGAAAACCTCGTATTTCTCAGCTGGGATAAGCGCAGGACTGCCTGTAGCCTGGAAAACAGCTGCAGTGACTGAGGATCTAAGCCTGCCTCAGTTGGTTTAGTCTCAAAGAGCGGTTTTGAGGGTATTCCAAGAATCATTCACGTTGGAAAAAACCGAGTGTGCGATGAGCACTGTCACTGTTGTCCGTCGGTCACAGACAACTCTTCGTCCCACTCTAGCTCACGTGCACATAGCATAATGACCAAAAGAGAGACCAGACCACAGCTGGCCTCCAGAGACAGAGTATTGGGAAAAAAAGTGTGCTGGGCGTTAATGCAAAGTCCCGATTACTCTGAAACCACGAACGCATTTATAAAGACACACATCCGTTCGAGAGCTCCCGTCGCTACCTCTCTCTCTCGGCTCCCCGAGAGAGATCGGGGCGCACCTTTCGCGCCCGGGCACCGCCTCCCCTCCCTCCCTCCCTCCCTCCGCGCAGTCCCTGCTCGGGCGGCCGGTCCCGCTCCGCCCCCGCGCTCCGGGGGCGCAGCTCGGGCGCGGCTGCGGCGAGCGGGGCCGGCGGGTGAGTGGGAACTGCGGGTCGCCGGCACCGTGGGTGGCACCGGGCGTGCGGGGCACGGGGGGTCTCCCGCGGTCCTCCGCGCCCCGCCTTGGCCGGGAGCGGGAGGCATCTTGCCCCTTCCCTGCCGTCCTTTAGGGCCGGACAGAGCTCTGCGGCCGCCGTTCTTTCCTATCTGTAGTCCCGCTCCAGGCCCGCCGGGACGGCTGCGAACGCCTCAAGCCAGGGCTCGACCTGTCCCGGGCCGGGAAAACTGTGTGTGAGGTCGGGGGAAGAGAGGGAAGCGCTGGCCCGGCGGTGCGGGAGCGGCGCGCCTTGCCTCGGGCTGAGGGGCGGCGTGCGGGTCTCTCGTCTTTAACTTGAGGTCACAGACCTGGTTGTTTCCAGAGTCGGCTGAGTGAAGAGTTGTCAGGACACTGAAGGAGACTGAAAAAAGGAAGGGTAGACTTATTTTTCGGAAGTAAATCGATAATTCCAAAGTTCATAGTTGATAAATTATAGCTCTGTTAACATCAAATGAGACTTTTTTTTCCTCATGGGATACTCTCATAAATTCTAATTAACTCATGTAGTTGCACAAGTGGCAATTAAAGGCAGAACTTGGGGACTAAAAGACACTTGTCAACTCACATGGCCACGTTCTTAAATTATCAAGACTTTGACCTTTAGATATCGAATACCGAACTGGAGTAACATCTGATAGCTTATTTGTCATAGTTGATATGCTAGAAACAATGTTTTCCTGCCTTATTAACAAGATTATATAGAAATTGAACACCCTTCTGAATAACACAGTAAGAACCAAAAAAATGTTTTTTGCACCTGGGAGTAGTTACCTTTTGCCAACTCTTTCTCCAAGTGGGAAGACAACATGTAATTGAGCCAATCAATTCCTGGTTTTTAGGGAAAAAAGGTATAATGGATCTCTCATTGCTTTTGTAGGGCAATGGAGGGTCAGGAACTGCCTTATGTGCTAATCGACTGTATAGGAGGGAGGCATGGAGTATATGAAGACCATGTTGAATTTCTGCAGAAACGTTTTCATCTCATCACCATGAAAGAATATCTTGAAAACAAGGCATTTCTCAGTAAAAAGATCAGAGCTATTTACATGTGGTATCACAAACCAGTTATTGACAAAGAGCTGCTCCAGAGCTTGCCTAACTTGAAGATAGTTGCAAGTTCCGGGGTGGGAATAGATCACTTGGACCTGAACCTCCTCTCCAGTTGTGGTGTGAAAGTGTCCAACACCCCATTTATTGTTTCCACTGATACTGCAGACTTGGGGATGGCTTTGATGCTGGCATCTTCCAGGAGACTTGTGGAAGGTAATAACTGAAATGGTTTTAATCTTTTTATAGAAAAAGTGACTTCAAAACATGCAAAAAGTGTGTGCTATGCACAGGTAAGCTTAAAAGTAGAAATACAGAAAATATGGGATAAGGAAAAAGTTAAGACAAATCTGTCTTGTTGACGATAATAACTTGCAAACCATTTCCAAAAAGGCATATTGGCAAGGTAAATGTGTTCCTTCTTCAGACAGCCCTAAACTCAGGCCTCTTCTCCCTCAGACCACAGCTACTTACTTGTAAATTTTCATTGCAGTCTTGCTTTTCAAGTTATGATAAAAGGGTATTAAAACAAGATATTTTCAAGGAGGCTTGAAACCTGTCTTTGCCAAGCTGCTGTACACCCGAGTCATTACAATCAAGCTGTCCAGAAATCTATCCACCTTGCTCTGTGTTTCTTTTCCCCGCCAACTTTGGTGTATCTGCAAGGTAGCTGGGAACTTTTTGCCTTCTGAAAAGTCTTGGTGATGCCACAACTGATCCACCAGTTTCATCATTTAGTAATTACAACATCAGTGACATCCATGGCACTGCCACTTTCATGAGCCCTGCTGATGCATCACCACCATGAGTAAGAAGCTGAGGAGCATTTCAATGGTGCAGTAATCTCTACTACAGGAGAGAAAGGGGTGATGGGCAGGTGTATGATGTACATCCAAGGGACGGGATGTTGCTGCTTTGGCCTTACCTCCCTTTTCTGCCAAAGAGAGGCTGGATATGTTTCTAGCCTAAGCAAGAAATCAATGTCGGCACTTAAGGGTACAGTGCAGCATTATTCAGTTTTTGTCCAGAAACATGATGACATTATGTTTCTGCTTCTGTTCTTCTGCCTTGTCTTATGATAAAAAGTGGAAAAAAAAAAAGTAACCAGATGTCGTAACATCCTTTTCATGGCATAATTGCTTTTTTTTTCCTCCCCCAAGGCTATGAGATGGCAGTCTCCCCAGACACAGAGTATTTCCCTGCTGACTGGCTGGGGGCTGAGGTTTCTGGAGCGACCCTGGGGATCGTAGGAATGGGCACCATTGGTTACAAAGTAGCTGAAAGAGCCAAATCCTTTGAAATGAAGATTTTGTACCACAACAGGAATCAGAGGTAAAGCTGATTGCAGCTCCATGGCCAGTCCATTTTGTCACTGGCGAAGTACATACACTTGTTTCAAGATGGTCATTAATTTCTCAATTTAAACAGAAACAAAGTCAGGGAGAGATAAATCTCACTGGTCTCCTCATGAGTCCGGGGTTCCTGGTGCTTCCTGTCATGGTGGTAACATTGCAATAGACTGAGGAAAGGAGAAAATTGTCTGGGAGGACATAACTCCTGTGACTTAGGTGAGGCAGGGGTTCAGGCAGAGACATCTCACTTTTCCAGAGCCAGCTAGCAATAAAGATCCAGACTTGCCAGTCCTTTTGCTGTGTTCCAGATGAGGTCTATGTGCCCTCTGCCCCTGTGCTCCCATCAGGCCCATCCCACCCTATTCTATTGTGACAATCTGATGAGAGTGGGGCAGTACATGCCCCAGCCTTGTCCTGATAGAGATCAAATGCACTAGCAGGTTCTCCAGCACTGATGCACGGGGCACTCAGGCTGCTACTGACACAAATTTCTGAAGATTAAACCCCTGTCCTCTCTTGTGAGTTTCCTCAGTAATTTTCACGAGTTGCTTTTCATAGGGAAGGCAGTTGATATCAAACATCAATCTTGTTTTAGAGTTGGAGAAGAGTCCCTATTACAACCAGAAGCTGTGATACAAATGCATTTATTTTATCATTTATTCAGTGCGCTTACATGATACTCATTTCTTACTTTCCATTCCCACAGATACAGTACTGCACATTTGTGTACAGTTCACTTGGTATTGTGGGAAACAGCTTAACATTTGTCTTTACTGAGCTTCAGTCAGATAACCAGCTAACGGCGTTGCACTATGGAGCAAAGAAAACAAGAAACATTTTCTCTCATGGTAGTTTGACCTTTTTCTTGCTGCTAGAGTTTAATTTTGGGATTTTCCCCTCAGAAAAAAGGAAGAAGAAAGTGCCGTTGGAGCTGTTTACTGTAAGAAGATAGATGATTTGCTCCAGCAGTCAGATTTTGTTTTGCTGGCTGTGAACCTAACTGCACAGACACACAAACTGATTGGGAAGAGAGAGCTGGAGCTGATGAAACCCACTGCTACTCTCATTAATATCAGCAGAGGTAAGGTACAGCATAAACAAAACTGCATTAAGGTTTGCTGGCATGACAAGTCCTGGGAAAACCCAACTCTATATTAGAGTCTGTCACTCTGAAATTTTCTGTAAAATCTCCGATTACTAGGTTATTTAGGTGCCCATGGTCATATCTCAGTAAAACATTTGAGTGTTCCCATAATAATGAGCAAGTAGGTCCCTCAAATGTTAGTGAGCTTGGAATGTGAGAAGCCCATGTATACTTACATAATCTCCTATTTAAGCTTTTTATTTATTTAATGCATTTTTGTTGGTGACATACATTGGGATGGCACAGCCTGCTATGAAGCCTGGCACTGTACTTTGTTTTGTGCTGCTGATTTCCTACTGTGCAACCCTGATGCACATACCAAAGCTTCCTCCTCCCACTCCACCACACTCTGCTGCTCCTTCTGTATTGTGAACATGGCTAGCCCTGCTGTTTGCCTGACCACTGTATCCAAAAGGATGGTCAGAGTACAGTACGGAACTTGAAAATAAACATACCCTTCTTACTGTAATCCAGGTCTGGTAGTGGATCAGGATGCTTTGGTAGAAGCCCTTCAAAACAAAATTATTAAGGCAGCTGCTCTGGATGTGACATATCCTGAACCTTTGCCAAGGTAGGACATGTATTTAAATTAAATATAAACAAGTGTATGTGTGAGGTTCAAACTGAGTAAAATTTTGTGAGCATGTGAGAAATTGGATGATTTTGGTAGTAGGAGTACATGATGTTAGTGCACTAGTCCTACTGAAACCATGTCCCCAGTCCTTCTGTCCCAGCCAAACAAAATTCACACTAACTCATTCAGAAGATTTGTTACATAAACCCCTACCAACTTAGGTAGCACGTTGAGCTGCTCTGAGTATGCTTAGGTCATACAATTACTTTCTTTTTAATTATAATTTTAAATATTTCCCTGGCTGCCCACAGGTGATAATGAAATAGATAATGAACGTGCTGTGAGTGACTAGCTCAGCCTTTCTTTTCTTTTCCTAGGGATCACCCTTTGTTAAAGCTGAAGAATGTCATAATAACTCCTCACATTGGAAGTGCCACCAAGAAGACACGCCGCGTTATGATGGAGGAAATGTCAGAAAGCATACAGGCAGGGCTTGCGGGTCTTCCTATCCCTCATGAAGTGCTGCCCTAAAGTGGCTCGCACCTAGCGTTAGTGCCATCAGTGTTCATCCCGAAACAGTCATTTGATCGCTTTTCCTCTAATTATCTCAGTGTTATCTCTCTCTAATTATCTCCCAGTGTTATACAGATAGAATATATAACATTAAGTTTATTTTAATAACCAACAACAATTCTGTGTGGAAAACCTGCTGTATTTTGTCTTGACCTTTTCAATGGAAAAAACCCCAGAACCCAGAGTCTTGCATCAGTGTCATTTATTTTGCTCGCATCCCCTTATCAATTGCCCATCGATGCAACACCTAATCGAAGGGCGAGTAAATCCTGTCTTAGGGGCACAGCCAGGCGTGTCGGACGGGCTGCTCCCGCCGCTGCGGCAGCAGTCCTGACCTTTGTGCATATTCCTTACGTGCACATTCCTTACACCTCATCATGTGGTGCCTATTCCTTCCCACTCCGAAGTCTGTGCTGGGACTGTGCACAGCTCTGCCAGCGCCGGGCCTTCCCCAGCCCGGGCCCCACGGCGGCTCGGCCTCTTTGCTTCTCTCCCTCCTTCCCCGCCGGGCCGACAGAGGGAGCTGCCGCCGGGGCCGGGAAGTCGCCGGGGCCGTGTCGGGGCTGAGCCGCGGCAGCGATGTGGGGCGGCTGCGGGGCCGCGGTGGTGCCGCGGTGGTGCCGGGCGCTGCACAGCTCCGCCGCCCTGGGCGGCTCCAGGAACCTGCTGCGGAAAATGTTCCGCAAGAACAAGTAGGTGCGGGGCCGGGCCGTGCCCTGGCGGGGTGGGCGGTCTGTGGGCGCTGGGACACGGGGTGCGAGGGGGGGCCGTGGGGCCGGAGGAGAAGCGCCCGTTCCGAGCCGCCCCCCGGGGAGCCCGCAGGGCCCTTCCGATGGCGGTGCTTTGGTGTGCCGAGGTACCGCCGAGCTCAGCTGCTCGACAGCGGCTGAACGCGGGCCAGCAGTGTGCCCGAGTGGCCGAGAAGGCCGGTGGCATCCTGGCCTGGATCAGCAATCGCGTGGCCAGCAGGACCAGGGCAACGTCTGGTCGCACCTCGAATCCTGTGCTCGTTTTTTGGGCCCTTCGCTACAAGAAAGAAGACACTGAGGTGCTGGAGGATGTCCAGAAAAGGGCAACGGAGCTAGTGAAGGGGCTGGAGCACAAGTCTAATGGGTTGCGGCTGAGGGAGCTGGGGGCTCTTAAACTGGAGATGGGAAGACTCAGGGGAGACCTTATCGCTGTCTGTAACTACCGGAAAGGAGGTTGTAGCCAGGTGGGGGTGGGTCTCTCCTCCCAGGATACAAGTGACAGTACAAGAGGGAATAATAGTCTCAAGTTGCACTTAGGGAGGTTTAGACTGGCTATCAGGAGAAATTTCTTTCCTGAAAGGGAAGAAAGGTCAGGCAGTGGAACAGGCTCCTCAGTAAAGTGGTGCAATCACCGTCCCCGTAAATGTTCAGAAAACGTGTAGATGTGGTGCTCAGAGACGTGGTGTAGTGGTGGGTTTGGCAGTGCTGGATTGATGGTGGGACTTGATGATCGTAGTGGTATTTTCTAACTTTAATGATTCTATGACTCTAAAGAAACCTTAGAGTTGTTCTTTCTTTCTCCTCTCCCACTCTGCTGTCTATTCGCAGGGGATGGGAAGTGTTGTTCCCTCACCTCAGCTGTGGGGAAAGCTACTTGTGGGCATGAAAATGTGGGTATTGTGTGCCTTTGGTCGGGTGGCATTTTAGTTACGCAGGGAATCTGTTGTTTCTCTGAGTTGCTTAAAGATAAAGCTGATTTCCTTTCCTTTTTCCTGAAGAAAGAAGTTTTGGTATGACAGCCCTACCCTGGGATCTAAAATGGTAAGTGCAAGCTCTTAAGGCACTGTGTTCCAGGAGGAAAAAAACTTGTGCTTCTGCCACTGATTCTAACCTTGGGAAAGGCATTTTCTGATGGAGAAATAGAATTTTGTGAAAGAACAGTAGGCCTCAGTTTCACTGCCAGATTTGCCATCCAGAGAAGCCGTTTGGCTCCCCATGGATGTTTCCTCTTCTGTACTGATTTTCCATCTGTTCCAGCATCAATGCTCTCTTGCACGTTCTCGAGTACATAGCAAAGAACTGATCCAGATTAAAACTTCTACAAGCTTAGTGTAGTGAAAATGTTTTTGGTGTTTTATTTTCCAGTCAATATATGCTGTATTTTAGAAAACCTATTTATTGACCTGTATAACTTGCTACAAAATAGTAAAGAAACTTAAGAAACTTTGACTGTGAGACACAAAGGTCAAAGATTCTGTGAAGAGAAGTATTCTTTATTGAAACACTTGATCCATAGGGCCTGTATAAAGCCATCACAGCTGCAATAATGGCATTCTAAGAGCCTGCTTAGTAGAGTACACACAACTGCATATAGTTCTCTAATACAAGTGTATTACTACTGATTAATGTGTTGTTTGTTTCTTGTTTTTTTTAAGCAGTATAAACCACCCGAGTTGGCCTCCTTAATGAAAAATGAGCAGATAAAGACTAGGAGAGAAGATAACATACGCTGCAGAATCCTGAATGGTCTTATTCATAAAGCTCTCTCACAGATGTTGACTACCAGTGAAGTCAATCAAGAATTTTATGATCTCAAACTGGAATTCTGCAAGGCAAGTGCCAAAGCTACATGTTGTGTTGAACCTCTCTGACTGCACTGTGAGGTTGTGCTAAAGGAGCTTCCCTGGGTGTTGTGGTATGTGCAGGAGGAGTTTCACTGCATTGCTTCTGACGTGGCAGAGTGCAGCAAGGTCAGGCTCTGGAGTACAGACTAGGAGAGCTTTGCCACTGTTGTACCTGGCTTAGTGGACCTTAGTAGACACTAGAGGCAGAAGACCTAAGGGAGGGATGAGCTTAGTTCAAAGAAAAGGCTGGTCTAGGAAACTGTCATTGTCAAGCAAGATTCGAGAAAGAATTGGGATTTGTACCTAATGGTGTTATAAATTGTGGGTTTGAAAGGGAAATTAAAGCTCTGATTTAGGAACTAATTCTCCACATTCTTATTTGTTGTCTGGAGTTTTCACCTTATGTGTTTGCTGTTCTGTAAAGATTAAATTACACCACTGTGTGGCTTAGAAGCTTGATGGACTTCGCTTTGACACTAGAAGCATGGGAAAAAAGTTGCACATCATAGCTGCATTTGTGACAAAAGATTTGTCATTTGTGACTGAAATAGATGATTTTGCCAGATGATTTAATTCTGTCTTCAGGCAAGTGATTAAAATTACATGGGCAAGATGAGTCTTCTGGCTCTATATGTGCAGTGTTCTTCGTGTAGTACTTCTGTCTCTCTAGGGCTTTGAGAGTTGCTTGTCTAACTCAGCGCATGTCTGCACATGAAAACACTGGCTGGTGTGGGCAAGCCATGGCCGTCAACGAAACAACTTGTAACACGAGAGAGGGAAAGAAACAGCCTTCTTTCAAATATAATGTAGATTTTATGGCTGGTTAGTGTTTGTGCTGCACTGGGACATGGCAGGGAGTAGATCAGTCCTGAGCTGCTGAGCTGAATCTGCTATGATATCATTACTTCTGTTACCAGAACAAATTTTCTAGTAGGCTTTCTGCAGTCTTCAGAGACTTTGTTGTGTTTGAAGTGTGTGTGTGTACATATGTAATTTTAAAGACATATCTGCCTTTTTATGTAGGTGTCTGTGTCATCCAACTTTTCAGCATGTCGTGTGTACTGGAATCCTGCTGCTACTGTGGAGAAAGAAAGTTACATTGAAAATGTGCTGCGGAAGAGCGCTCCACGTATACGGTACTGCTGCGGGATAAACAGCCCACTCCATAAATTCACAGACATTCCTTAAGAATTTCTGGCAATCTGTGTCTTACCTATGGGGATGCTTTAGGCTTTTAGATACTTGGGAGCCAGACCATCTCCTCTGTTGAGCCTCACAGGGAAGGGTGGCTGTGTCAGACCAGCTGTGTATTCTCTTGCTGGAGCACAGCTGGCTTATTTGGCTTCTGTGCTTTCCTAGGGTTGGAGTGGAATGAGCAGAAAGCAAGAGGAGTATGGTTGGTTTCCCTCCATGGTACTAGTGGTGGTGGGCTGGAAAGCTGTGTGCCAGAATGGGATGCTGCACAAAGGACTGGCAGTTACAAGTATCTCCTTACAGATTCACTGGGCAATGCGGATGGTGGGGGGAAAACAAGCTGTCAATCAATATGATTGGTAACGCAAGCTTCTGTTTATTGCAAAAATCCAAACCTTTTTATTACATTCTGGTTAATTATGCCTACCAGGCGCTATGCTATTGGCCAAGCTCTAAAATGGTTACATTTGCACTGTTTAACTCTTAAACTATGCCGAGGCTTTCCAGTGTTTACTGGACTTTGCCACAGGTGCAGTTCCTTGCTACAAAGTTGCAGTGTCTTGTTCCAGGGTCCTTTCCCACGTTCTTCACCGATTAGCTCTTTCTTCTGCTCGTAGGAAACAACTTAACACTTCCTTATCAGCTCGACTTGCATTTTCTTGCAGAGGCCTACTTATGCTAACAGCCTTTTCTAACTCATGCTAACAGGAGGATTGCTTGTACTTACGGCTCAAGAGATCCATGCCCCTGTTCCAATAGCCATTCATCAACAGGGCAATTCTGATTGCTAGAGACAAATTGGACCTCCTGAAAGGATAATGGATACTACATAAATTCTACACAATACTGATACCAAAAAAAATAAAAATCTGGATACTATCATGTATTGTGATGCTTTTACTCATTCTTTTGTCAGAGGGTTCAATGAGTTTTCAGGATATCATTGAGAATTTTGTCTCTCTTTCTTGGCTTCCCGTCTGCTATCCAGCCAGACTGTTGGAAGTTCAGGACTTCACTCCATGTTGAAGATGGCATAGAAGCACTCTTGAAAAGTAATTTCCTTTCCCCCTGTTTCCCTAGGCTGTTTAATTCCTCCTGCAGCACAATGCTCTCTTCTACTCCTGACAGCTTCCATTTTTTGAGAAGAAAAATTACTGGCTGGGAAGAAGATGAGAGAAACCATATCAGTCCTTCCTACAGCTAGCATGTAGGACTAGTTGTCTTGTCCCACTCTGAGGGCTCTATCCCCCACTGCTCTCACCCCTGCAGTGGGGATAAGGATGCCACAGGAAGTGGAGGAAGACCTGTGCATATGGATAGAGACAAATACCATCAATACTCAGTGGGATCTGCAGCTAGTAGTTTTTGTGTGTTATGTATTGAAAGTTGGGGTTCTGCAGTGATGTATTGCTTAGCTCTAACCTGAATAGCTGCCCATCAGACTGCTTTGCAAGCCATATGTTAAATATGCAGTACTGCTAGAATTAATTTAACACATTTTACTTGTCCAGGAGATGCTATACTGACACTCATACTGGTGAATGCTGTATTTTTGCCAGGTATCTTCTGAAGAGTCAGCAGATTCTAGGAAATGTACCCCCAATAGTATTTGTGAAAGACAAAGAAGCTGCAGCTGTAAAAGAGGTAAGTCTAATCTTTGACTCAATGTACGAATACAGTGACTTGGAAGAGAACTCATCATTCAGTTTCTCTACCAATCTACATTAAAAATCAGTCTTTATTTATACCATTTGCCCTAAAAGTTCCAAAGGATTTTAACAAACAATCTTGAGTAAGATTGATGCTTATATGTGAAAGAATTGTAGGCTGGTTTATTAGGCCAATAAAGAAATTCTAAAGGAATAAATTACCTTTTTAAGGAATAGCATAAAGTTGCCTAGTGTACGCAAGGAGCTGTCTTCTACAGTTTAAATGTTTTATATTTTTAAAACTCCCCTGAATCTAGCCAGTGATTTTTTCCCCCTTCCAATCCTTTTCCATATGTGAACTGTTAAAATGTTTTTAGGGAGGTACAGATCTTTGCATAGGGGATGTAAGCTTACTCATACTCCATTTTTTCCTTCGCTTTTAAAATTATCTTTACTATTTCACATTTTCTTTCAAGGTGTTGATAGTTTTAAATAGTTGAAATATTGCTAGAATAATACTGTTTCCTGGGAGTTTGCTGTCATTAGGATTTTGAAACGAGATCTCTTAAATAGTGAGATTCCCAGAGGAAAAAAATGACACCAATGAGTAGAATTTAATAAAAAATCTCCTCGAGTTGTTGATGTGAATAGATGTTGAAAGGAATATGTTCACATTCCTGTGCCCTCAAGCACCCTGTTCTTGGATGTGCTACTGTTGCAACCAATTAATTACTGTTGATAGCTTATGGGCTCCTTCCTGCAGTGTGTGTGAGCAGAGCTGGAAAGGATAGCAAGAACTTCAGACTCTTTAGAAATGCGGTGAACGCTTGAACTTTTCTGTGGTCTGAAAAATTCTGAGTTTCACACAAGACAAGTAAAAACCTTCTTTATATTGCTTCTGTCAGAGAATGACACTGGGAAGCACTTAGATGGATCACCTTCTTCCACTTCCTAGTGCATCAGATTTATGTCAATCGCAGATTTGAATGATAGGGCTTGAAATAATGTAGCTGAACCTGATTTTCAAGTATTGGAAGTCAGGGAAAGACCATCCAATTAAACTTCGAGAGTAGTACACTGAGTTAAAAGGGAATGAATGTAAAGAAAAGTTGCAATAAAGATTTCAAATGAAAATAAATGTTCACAATTACATACAGTCTATAAACTCTGAATATACTAGATTTGTGGCATTTACTGGTTAGGTACCATGTTAAAAGGGAGTCAAGAACTCCATGGTTATGAGTAGTAGAAATGCAAACTTGCAGAAGGAGGGAAGAGGTGAAAAAGTAAGGATGTTATGAAAAAGGACTTGCAAGACTGAAGTAAGAACAAATAAATCAAAAATTATACATCACACAATCCTTAGCCACTTGTTTATGAAGTAGAAGGCAAAAACCTTTGTAGGAGTCCTTGGATCAATGACACTCTTTGACACAGACTTCCTAGGCATGAATTGTAAGCAGTTCCATGTAAATGAAAAAGGCTATTTTGAAATGGTTTTGCTAAATATTCTAAACATACAGGAAATAAAACATTTGCTGTTAGGTACTTGTCTGTTTCTTTTGTAGGTGTGAAGAAAATAGATTCAATACAGGATCATTAATATGTGTTGCATTCATGTATTTGCAGGTCGAGGAATTATTGGCAATTGCTGATTTTGGACCTCCGGAAGAAGAAGAAGAAACATCTCAAAATGATTCAAGGTGGGGCTTTTTCAATCAGAATTGTACAAGTGTCCACTTTCATCTCTGTTGGCCAACTTAAGTTGGGTATTATTTAACATAAGAGCAAGTATATTTTAATTAGACATGTACAGTTTTGTTATCTCAGAGTGCAGCAAATGATATTATGAGGAAATAGAAAGTAGAAGAGAAGGTTTGTTTGGAAGACTTTACCAGAAAGTATCTCATCTTTTAAAGAGATGAGATTTTTTTTTTTTAGTTAATGGGGTTTTTTGCTTAATGTAGGAGGCTACAGAGTAACAAAACTAGTACATAATCATCCCAGAAATTAAATGTAGACGACATTTTATTTTGCAGTTTAAGATTTCTTTGCCAAAGTTACACCCATTTAATAAAATTAGGGGCAAATATTTCTTATTATATGTGCTCTGATTTACTTTCATATTTTAGTGTAGACACATTATTACAGGCTATTTTGTTGTTGCTGCTTGTGCACAGATAGCTATCTGCAGACCAGAGCTTTGCAAATATGGGAGAGAAGGGTGTGTTTTGTTATGTGTAAGCAAACCTCTATGAAGCTGTGGAGAATGACTGAATTGTCCCTTTTAACAGTAGAATGTATTATTTCAGAGGGACCCATGAGGTGACACAGTCTCAGAAATCAGCTGTGTTTGGTGTCCATGCCCTGAGTGACATAGTCATCAGATTTGTTACTTGCAGACCCAGTACTTTTTCTAGTACTAGTATCTTTGTTTATATGAGGGAAATATATCTAGAATTTCTAAGATTTCAAGACTTCATGTGTTATGATAATTAAAAAAAAAATGCTTTGCAGCAATAATATTTGTTTCTTGCTTGTAATTTTCTCATGAAGATGAAAGCTTTACCTTTACCAGTAGTCCTTTACTTGACCACTTTTTGCTGGTAGAAGTTTAATTTGTTATACGTGACCTGCAGGTTTACTGACAGATTTCCCTGAGTTCGTTTAGCATTCTTCTGTGAGGGGTTTTTGGCTATTGAGAGATAGGGCTAAACAATCTATTGGAATAGTGATTCTGTGGACTGGATGCTCTCAAAGCTTTTGCACTTGTAGAAATGCCTTCTGTGCCTCTGGGTCTCACAGGGTGGTTCATCAGATACAAATCAGAAATAGCTTCCTGTGGGAAATCATTGCTGTGACAGATTTCTCACAGGGCACCTAAGGTCTTCCTCTGTGTCTTGTGGAAATACCGAAGTCCAGCATAAGGTGTCATTCATGCGTTGGTCTGATGTGTTTTGGGCACAGGGTGCTGCTTCTTCTTGGAAGAGCTGGGAGAAGTTTTAAGTTCCTTGGGCTCCCAGATTCAGTGCTCACTCTGGAGGTGTGTACACAGCCTAACCTGTGTACACATTTTTCCAGGGACAAGCAGTTTCATCTGGAATACGGTTGCTTCATTGGCTCTCTCTCATTAAATCTGTTGACATGTTGACAGGCTTATACACAGACTGTCCTTGAACACACAAAAGTTGGTATCTCTTCCTTCTTAACATAGTGCTGAACACAGGGCACAAATAAAGTCAGACTGAAAACTTCAGTTAATTTCCCTATTACTCAAGTTATCAAAATTAGCATTACCCCTCGAAATATACACAGATTAAAAAAAACCCAAACAATATTTTTTTCTTTTCCACAGTAAACGGTTCTCTTCAGCGGCTCAACCTTCAGATCCACCCATGCGGTCTAATCTGTTTGGTATTGATCATGAACTGCTGAATAAACAGATAATGGACTATAAAAGACTGAAAGTGTCAAGACATGTAGAAAGCATTCCCTGGACAGAAGATCAGGAGCAGCAGCTTTCTAAGATTCAGAAGAAAATGAAAAAGAGAAAAGCAAAGAATCCTCCTGATGACGATGCTGCACCACAGAAATACTTACTGAACAGATATGAAGGTGATTACTGGGATGGTAATGCTGAATCAGTCTCAGACTATGAGTTGGAGGATGAATTACAGGAAGAGGTAGATGAATTGGAGGTGGATGATGAAAAACCTTAAAGTCAGCCTATGGATAAACTGAAATGGAGTGAAAAAGCCACTTTCTTCAAAATGGAGACTGCCAATAGCAAAAAAAAAAGGACTGGCATAGGTACTGAAAGATTCGCTTTGTACAGCCTGTTTACCACTTCCTTATTCAAACTAATAGATTTGCCAGATGTGGAGAGGTTTGTTAGGGCAAAGTATGTAAGAAAACCAAAAAAGCCGTTTGTGATGTTCTTTCAAGATGCTGCAGTTGTGGGACTTTCAATAGGGAGCAGTTTTGTATTAACAAAAGATACCTAATGCAGCATTGAGTTAAAACTTCTTGCAGTTGTGTTAATTATTTCCAATGAAATTATGGTTGCCTTTTTTTTTCCTGAGTGACCTGATAAAAATGATCACTAAGTGATGGTGTCTGTTATTTCAAGGGCAGGAAGAAAGAGGGAAGCCAAATAATAAAAGTGGTGTTCAGGCTTCAGCAGACAAAGACCAGAACAGAAGGACTAGAGGACTCTGTGTAGTGGAGGAATTCCTTCTACATGAAGGTGAAACATGGAAATTATGGCCAGTAATGTTACAACCCTGGAACAAAATAGATATATTTTAATATTTGGAAATTAACAGTTGTGCAAAAGGAACTGCAACCAAAAAAGAATGGAGAACTACTCATCCTTTGGGTGAAATCAGGCAAAGCATTAACTGTGACTTAAAAAATCTATTAATGAACTCAAAAAGCAGAAAAAAAGCAGCAGGGAAGAATGTCCCAGTAACTGTTTGAGATTTGAAAATGAGTAGGGAACTATATAAAAAGTGAAAATAAAGCTTTCTGAGTCATAGCACATAAAAATAATAGGTGAGTGTGTAAAATCAGAAGAGCAAAAGCCTCAAAGAAATTATAATTAACAAGGGGTGATGCATCCACAACTTCTCTGGGCAACTTCTTCCAGTGTCTCACCACCCTGACAGTGAAGAATTTCTTCCTCATATCAAATCTAAATCTACTCTCCATTTAGAACTGTTACCCCTTGTCCTGTTGCTACATTTAAAGAACGGTGCAATCATCCATCACATTCAACCCGGTTTCATATAGGAAATTGTTTAGGGAATTTAGTATCCTTTTATAATAAGGGCACCTACCTAGTGGATGAAAGGGAGATGATGGAATTTGTTTTTCTGTGGTTTTGTAAGGCTTTTGGTACTGTGCCTCACAGCATCCTTTGGGACAAGTTGTGCAACTGTGGAATGAGTGGCTTCACTGGATGAAGACCTAGCTGAAGGGCAGAGCTCAAGAGTTGTAGTGAATAGGGTCACATCTGGCTGGTGGCCAGTCCCCAATGGCATTCCTCAGGGACTAATTCTAAGTTCAGTTCTTTTCAGTATATTTATCAGTGACTTGGGTGCAAGTGTTCAATGCACCATTAGTACGTTTGCTGATGATACCAAACTGACCTGGATAGATGAGAGCATTGAGCAAGCATCAATGGCATGAAACTGAACAAGAATAAATGCCAGATTCTGCACCTAGGAAGGAATAAAGGCAGGCACTTCTAAATTGGGTTAGGAGTGGCTGGAAAGCAGAACGGGGCCAGGGAGTGATTGTCGGCAAGAAGCTCAATATCAGTCAGCAGTGTTTGCCTAGGCAGCCCAGATGGCAAAGTGTGTCCTGGGATGCATCAAACACAGCATAACCAGCCACTTAAGTGATTATCCTGCTGCATTTGGTGTTGATGTGGCCTCGCCTCTTGTCTGGAGTTCTGGGCCCCACAATTTCAAAAGGATGTGAAGGTCCTTGAATGCATCAAGAGGAAGACACCGAAGCTGGTGAAGGGGGCTGGCAAGCGTGTCCCGTGAGGAGCAGCTCAGGACACTGGATTTTTTGTGTTTGGAGAGAAGGAGGCTGAGGAGCAACCTCGCTGGTCTCTACACCTTTCTAAGGAGGGAAAGGGGAACCTGTGCCAGGGACCTGTGCCAGGTCATGTGGGAACAGCTCAAAGTTATGACCCTTAGAGGAGGTTCAGACTTGACATGTGGAAACATTTCTTTACCGAAAGGGTGATGAAACCCTGGAACAGGCTTCTGAGAGAGGTGGTCAATACCCCAAGCCTGTATTTGGACAATGCTCTTAATACCATGCTTTTTATTCTGGTCATCCCTGAAGTGGTCAGGCAGTTAGATTCAGTGATAATCCCTTGCAACTCAGTTCTTTGATTCAATTTGATATGATCCAATTTGATTTGATTTGACTCTTGTTGCCCTCTTGTCCTATCCCTGCCAGCACATGTTGAGGAACTCTTTCATGATATTTCTTCCCAGCCTGCACTAGAAGAGATGGAATGGACAATCACGTCCCAGCCTGAGCATTGACTCTGTCACTTTGTGAGGAGACATGTACCTTCTGATGGGGGTGAGAGCTGAGGATCATCTTGATATCATTTGAGCACCTGAATACATTTGCAAAAAGGCACATGGAAACTGTTTTTTTGGAAGTTTTCTGTGTTTGCCCAGTTTAGCTGGGTTTCCACAGCATGGCAAAACCCCACATCTCTGACATTAGAAGATCAAAGATCTTGGCTAAAAGATCAATCCCTCAGTCTGGAGCAGGAGGTGCTTCAGAACTAAATGATTATAAACCATTTGATGTGAGCAATACATGTTCATTTCCCTGTGTATTTTTTTCTCCTTGTACTCAATTATAGAAATGTCTGACCCATTTCCCTTGGAAACATGTCAAATCAAAAGACCTAGATAACAACAGTACTCCATCAGAGCAGAGGCCCATCTGGCCCAAAACTGTCTCTTAGGTGGCCAATCATCAATGTCTAAAGGAGAACACATGAGCAGTGCAAGTCTACATCTGCTGGAGTCCTTGATGTGCTCATGGGCTGCCTTTCTCTCCCCACCTCCAACTCCTGCTGAGGGCTCTGGAAGAGTGTTCCAGCTCAGTCTGTGGCCTTCATTCCCTTCCTGACTGATGCTGTAGGTGTCTCTGCCCTGTCTCCTGGATGGGCCTGGGACCTGCATTGTGGAGAGCTGCTCTTCTGGATGGAGCCCTCAGACCTAAGTCACAGCTTGTCATGCAGAACTCTGGGCATAACATAGCAGAAATTCTATTCTATTCTATTCTATTCTATTCTATTCTATTCTATTCTATTCTATTCTATTCTATTCTATTCTATTCTATTCTATTCTATTCTATTCTATTCTATTCTATTCTATTCTATTCTATTCTATTCTATTCTATTCTATTCTATTCCATTCCATTCCATTCCATTCCATTCCATTCCATTCCATTCCATTCCTATGATTACCATGAGTCAAATAATAATGAGATTGTTATTTGCCTGAAATACAAGGACTATTTCATCTTCAAAAACATATTCAAGTACAATAATCAGAAAGATTACAAGTGAAAATGGTATTTTATTCTTATATCTGAATTTATTTTATGTAATTTTATGTTATTTTTCTGAATCTTTTTTAGAGCTGAGCCTGCAAGCTTTAACATAATGCACACATTTATCCAGGAGTAGGCTGGTGCATTCTTCACTTTAGCTTGAAAAAAACACTCCTTGCAGTCTTGCAAAGAAAAACTAGAGAGCCACAGAGTAGCAGCAGGAACACAGGCCAAGCAGTCTCTGTTTCCTGAAGAGTGAGGATGTGAAGAATGAGGATTGGAGCTGACCACACACCAAAGAAGAAAGCAAAGAGGTGTGTGGTACCATGGGATACTATCCAAAATGGGACACGTATCTATGACAACCACACTTACTGCCTTAAAAGATCTGCATCTTGGCCAAGGATGCATGAAAAGAGCTCTTGTGCATGACCCACACTTGTGTGGCACTGAGGGAGAGCTGAAAAATGGCTGCTGTGGAATGGGGCGGCAAGCCTAGAGCCTTTCCAAGCAAGGAAGGAAGCCTTCCAAGGCTGTCCACCACAAGTGAGAGCCTCTGAGGGAATGGAGCCAAGCAAAGAGTAGAGCTCACTCCTGCTCCAAGCTTGCAATGGGCAGGAGAGTCAGAAAGAGCCAGGGCACAAGTGGTGCCTAGGGGATGTAAGGGCAGCAGGCAAGAACTGAGCTGCTAGGGCCCAGAGGAGCCCTGACAAGGGACTGTGCTCAGTGCTGCAGAGGAAGAAAACCGGGACACACTTTCTAGCTCACTATGGGGGTGAAAAAAGCCTTCTTCCCATCAGCTGCAGGGGACAAAAGGCTGTCTTTGTGGTGCATGAGCAATCTGGCCAAAAGGGACTGCAGGAGCTCTGATTAGCAGTCATGATTGGTGCTACAGGAGGCAGCAAAAAAAACCTCCAGGAACCAGTGCCAAACTGCCCTGGAGGAAAATTCCTTCCCGACTCCAGTGCTGGCTGGCAACTGCCAACTCCCTGAGTATGTAAGACCTGCCTCTTCATTGCACAGGCTGTTCATCCCTCCCAGGAGATGCCCAAGCCCTAGTCTCTCTCAACCTGGAGCCCTCATTACAATTTTGGCTGAAAAGCCAAAATGTGACCAGAGCCATAGTCTTGAATGGACAATGCCAAGAGACCACCATGGAAACAATACAGGCTTTGAAAAACAAGGAAGAAGGAGGTGGCACTGGTATGGTGGAAAGGCTGGTTATTTTCAGAGCCAGAACATTTGGATCCATACTGAAAGCAGAGGTGAGGCAAATTTCCAAATTGTCAAATAGCCTGTTGTTGCTATCACCTTCAGATTCCCTTTTCCCACTGAAACGAAGCTGCACACTTGGCTATGTTTATATGGGATGCAAAATGTGTTCCAGGGTAAAATTTTCAGAGATCAATGGTGACTTTAATCTTTCTGAGAGTTATTTGTCTGCCTCCATTCATGTGGAAATGTTCAGAACTTATCCAAAAGCCTCAGAAATATCTTACTCCTTTAGGATTTCCTATTTTGAGTTTTGAAAGAGGAAGGAATGTACTATTCTTGCAATTTTCTATGCTGGAGCCAAAATCAATATGTACTTTCAGACTATGTAAATAAGGGCATTTCTACCAGAGGTGAAGGAGAGGGTTTTGGTTCCTTTTGCATGGATTTTGCAGAGAAATAGAGAGCATGCATGATTTCCTCACCATTCCTTCCCAATGCACCAAATTTGCTACTATGCTATTGATGGTGATGTCTTCCTTTCGGAAAGTACTTCATTGGTTTGTGTTCTTGACCATCGTTTTCCTTGTACTTCAGTATCTCTTTTCCTTCTTTGGACTTCATCCTTGCTATCTTTCTTGAAAGTGATGGCAGCCCTCTCAGACTTTGTTTTGTTCCTGCTAGTCACTTTCTGACTGCATAGGCCCTTCATGCCCTTACTCAACTGTGTAGTCTTTGTTTGCCTTCACCCCATATGGAGTTTCTCTTTTTTGAATCTGAGGTATGACAAATGTCCACAATGGTACAAGTGAGTTCTCACCAAGGCTTTGCACAATGCATGCCATTCCTACAGAAGTGTCTTGCCTGACACACAAGAAGTCATTTGTCTGTATCACACTGCTGGCTTATAGTTACCCTGTGTTACATTAAGGGTAAGGCCAGTATTTCTGTTGTGTCGAGGGTAAGGCAATTTGGCAGAAAATAGACCCCCTTGCATTCCAGCTGGTCCTCAGATATCAGAGGGACTGGGCACAGCTAGTCTCAAATTCTGAGTGATAGTCAATTCAGCACTGTAAGTAAGCAACATAATGTATTTTATTGAAACAACAAAAATGCAAGTTCTTATTTTATTGCCAGTGATAAATAAACTGTCTGCAGAAGCACATGTAAATATGTAAAATATGAGAGATACAGCCACCAAGAAATACATTAGATTGCAAGGTAACAATATAGTGCTAAAACACAATCATAAATACAAGGTAGCTTTCTGGATTTCTCAAGGAAGAAGTTGATATAGCCAAGTGTTCTTGTCTTATCAAAAAGGAATCCCTATGGGCAGGGGGAAGTGAGGATTGGCTCGTCTGCTGATTCCAAAAGTCTGTGATGTTATCTTCCCTAATTTACCTCCCTTCTTAAGTTATTTCTATACCCTCTTTTATGTTTAGGTAGAGCTTGAGTGACTCCTGTCATACATACTTTAGTAACTAATTGATGTAAAATTTTCTCACTTTGATTTTAAAGGTAGACGTTAGAAAAATATACATCACATGCTTAGTGAGGGGTGGTCGTACCTTGGAAGAGGGTAGCTTTCAGGATGGAGGTGTTTTTTGGTATTATAATGAGCCAAGTTCATCCATAAAAATCCATTTTATTTTACCATAAAATTAAGCAATTGCTAGTTCAACAGCCAATATATCTCTTGTGTGGCAGATGCAATGCAGTTTATGAGCTACAGGGTATCATTAGGCTCCCATACTTGCGGTGATTTACAACAAAGCTTGGATGTGGTGTCTCCACTCTACTCCACCCTCCATTCTATTTCTCCTAAGGTCAGCACACCAAGCTCCCCAGTGCTGCCAACATCTAAGGTTGCAGGCTATGTTGCTCAGGGAATAGATTCCTTACATTCCCCCCTCAAAATTTCCTTACCATTACAACTTCTCTTAGGGTGTGGATATAACTTTAATCTCAATAATATTTCCCCAGTAATTTCAATAATAGTTCCACACCCTGTGATCTGTTCATGCCTCCAAGAATGTTTTTACTTCTATATTTCCAGGCTGGAGCAGAAACTCCAGCTGATGTTGTTCTACTTATTTTTACAGTGCAGTTCTTCATGCAGTTCTTCATCCTTCTTGTTGGAGGGTCTAAATCTTCTGTCAGAGCTTCAACTGGTACAGAATATGGAGGCTGTGGAAACAGATCGTGAGATACAGCTTTTTCTTGTTCATGGGTGCCATGAAATCCGGAATATGATGTGGATAAGGAAACCTACATTTCTTGAGCAATGATTTTCTGCAATCTAAATTCAAATTACTTGACCATGAATTTAATTAATTGATACATATGATGGCATCAAAGCCTGAAAGGTGGAGCCTGAGAGATGTGTTAATGAGGCATCCATCCACGCTTTCTTGACCAGAAAATCCAGCCCTCTGCCAGCTGACCGACTGTGTGGGTGGGCTCCTAACATCCTGCTGGGGTATCAGTTGAGTCACCTTAGAAGCGGATATCTCCTCCTAGGAAAGGAAATAACTACAGGTGGAATTGACTGGACTTCCATTTTAGAAGTTTCCTTGAAGAAAGTGCCATTCACTGAGAAAGCTCCAAGAGATGAAACACTGATGGGTCAATGTGATACAGTTTATGGCACTGCTGTCTGTGGGGATAAGCTTTGCTCTCCAGGACTGTGAATATAATTCACTAAACTTTTAAATGAATTCTGCAGGTATTTAGTGAAAAGGAAGAATGTTGCTGATCTTGTTCCTGTGGGTAGGGAGCTGGCTGGCCCCCTGGCCATCCAATACCCATAGGCCATTCCTGTCTGTAAGAGTCCCCTACATATGTATAACATAGCTGCCAAAAAGGACTGAGCGTTTTGCTTTTTGCCCACCTGAAAACAAGTGAGATTGTCAATAGGATAAAATTACTGATGACATTATTCATATACAAAAGAACTTAACTATCTGGGTTATTTTTAATTGATAAATTAAACACTCTCTTTTAGCACACAATTAGTAATTAGTTTGCAAAACTGATGCAATGAGTGCAGAAAGCTGCCAGCATCTATTCAGTGAAAGTATCCCAACATTTTGATGCCAGCTGTATTTGAAGAGACAACCCAAGCAGATGTTGCTTTGATGAAGCAGCAGGAAGAGCAGGGCTAGAGACAAAGTCCCTTGCCAGCAGTGCACCCTGTCCAAAGGGCCATTAGGAAGGCAGCCTTTAAGGAACAAGGATTTCAAATGACACAGAATTTGTAAGCTAAAACCTATGTTTTGTGTGATGCCTTGAGCTATAAACAGGTAGCCAATTCATTTTCAGACCATGCTTTCCTTGTTTCAGAGGGCTCCATGAGGCAAATACATGCTGTGGCAGCACATGCTGAAGTAAGTCCCTATAGCCGTACTAACTTAATTCTCATACTGTGGGGTAAGACAGTACAGCAATGCAACTCTATAAAGAGGGCCCCACAATTTCAAAAGGATATGACATTCTTTGTCTGCACCCAGAGGATGGCACCAAAGCTGGGAAGAGGGCTGGAAGGCATGTCCTGTGAAGAGCAGCTCAGGACACTGGGGTTTTCTTGCTTGGAGAGAAGGAGGCTGAGGAGTGACCTCACTGCTTCCTACAGCTTCCAGAGGAGGTGAAGTGGGGAGGGAAATTGATCTCTTCTCTCTATTAGCCAGTGCCAGGACATGTGGAAATCTGCATCTCTCAGGGGAGATTAGGACTTGACATGAGGAAATACTTTGCGAGAGGGTGATCAAACCCTGGAACAGTCTTCCTGGAGAGGTGGTTGATACCCCAAGCCTGTCAGTGGTGAAGAGACATTTTAACAACATCCTTAATAACATGCGCTTTTTTGGTCAGCCCTGAAACTGTCAGGCAGTTGGACTTCACGATCATTGTAGGTCCCTTCCAACTCAACTATTCTATTTCTATTCTGTTCTGTCTTATTCCATTCCATTGTTTTCTGATCCAGTAAAGATATTCCACCAGTTGTTTCTTCTCAGAAACACTAGTGACACCTAGGTTTGTACCACCTGTGTGTTTAAAAATGCTCTACACAACCTTGCATGAATTACTTCTGTTCCCAAATGGGCATTCCTACAGCCCTCCTTTATCTCTTACACAGATAAAACCACAAATAACTTTAAATGCCATCGGGCCTTGCCCTGTTTTGCAATTATCTCATTTATGCTATTTTTCCATCTATGCAAGGTATGGGGTGGAAAGAGTGACAGAACTTCATGGAAAATGAACACGTTATCTACATGAGTTTGCTTCCCATAACCCTAGCATGTCTCTGAGATCTTCCATTGTTTGTGTTGTGACTGTAGGTCACTTTAGAAAAGTGCTTTGCAGCCTTTTAGTACACCTATGCTGACTATGAGAAAATCCTGCAGTGTTGTGCTCTGTGGAAGTATCTAGAATTTCACAGCAACAAGATTAGAAAACTGGTCCCATTCCTTGCTTTTCTTTCTCCCATTTTACTGCTACTTGTACCCTACCCCTTTTAGCCTAACTGTACACAAAATGGCTGAACTAGGAACAGAACACAAAAAATAACATCAACAAAGAAAATCTGGTTCCTTGATGTCTGAAAGGGAATAAAATGACTGAAAACATGAAAACCAACCCTATTCTGGTCTGTGCCAAAAGCAGCGTGGTCAGCTCCAGGTCAAGGGAGGTGATTGTTCCTCTGCTCTGTCCTTGTGAGACCTATGTCCAGTTCTAGGCTCCCTGGCACACAAAAGACATGGACGTGTTGGAGCAATTTCAGAGGAGGGTCACAAAGATGATCAGAGGGCTGGAGCACTTCTCCTGTGAGGAAAGCCTGAGAGAATTTGGGCTGTTCAGCAGGAAGAAGAGAAGGCTCTGGGGAGACCTTGTAGCAGTCTCCTGGCATCTAGCGGGGGCCTAGAAGAGAGCTGGAGAGAGAGTTTTTGCAAGGGCATGTGCTAAGTTGACTATTTCTGTGCAGGCTTAAAGCTGATTAGATCATCCAAATGTTTGCCTTGCATTAGACCATCCGAGTGTGTCATGTTTGCACTGGACTGTTCTCTGAACTGATTCATGCTAGGAGGGACAAATATGAAATACCAACAGTTTACATCTATAGACAGCCTGCTGGCTTCATGACCCAGCTCACAATGTAAGAAACATTTAAGATCTATACTGACATTTTGCATATTGAACTAATAGTGGCAAAAGCCTAAGTAACCTGAAAACATGGTTTTCACTTCACAGATTTGGTGTTCTTCATTTTGAAGATCTTCTGATACTTACTCCAATAATGCAACTCTGTCACAACAAGCGGCCCCTCAAAATTTGCTTATTTTCCCCGATGATCTGCTGCAGCCAGGAAACACCTGGTACCCATGATAGTTCCTCCACAGAGCACACTTGCCTTCCAGTTCCCCATACAGCTAAGTGGAAGAACACCCTTTCACTGACTGACTGACTGGTGGAAGCATATCACTGGTCATGTATCACAGTTACAAGGATTAGCATTACAGAAGAACTGAGCTCTGTAACTCTCCCTATTCTTTGAAATCACCATTTGTATTTAAGGTTAAGGTATACATGAAGAGACAAGAACCTTTAAAAAATGTTCATACAAACACAGGAGATGCAGAATCTATGCAAACAGCTGAAAACAAAAGTTTTCTTTCTTTAGCATCTAAGCTTCCTCCCATTTTGAAGGTGATGAGCTGTTTGCTCTTCACAGCCTCTTGAGTGACAAGCCACTCAGCAATTCTGTACTCTTACGTTACTCTTCAAGGGAAATTATCTGTGGAATTAGGGATTGCCACTCATTTTTTTTCTTCTAGGAATGGTTATGGCTATTTAGATGCCTATCTTCTGCAATCTTCTGAAGAATTCTTTAATCCTTCCATTAAATAAAAAGGATTTTTGATCTTTGTCCTAAGTAATGAAGGCTGTCTGGTCTCACTGTAGAAGCACTTAACATACCACAAACCTGAGTTTGCAAATAACTGACCAGATACCACCTGGTTTTCTCATAAGCAGTTTGTTATCTCACCATGGGACAGAATTTCTTGATAATTATTTAACTCCTCGTCAAAATTGTTTTATATGACCCCTTTATTATATACAACCATGTCTATGTTTATTTAATGCACACATCAGATTTCCGGCTTGTGTTAAAGATCAGACATGAAGGTGGTGATGAGAGTGCAGGCGGCTGAGAAATACTGTGCCATTTCAAAGTATGTAAGAGGGGCCACACTAAGTGCACTGGTTCTGTCTACCAACAGAACAGTCTTCTGTAAATCAAAGCAAGGGTTATCAGAGTGCCCTGCTCATGGACACTGATCACATCTGGATGCACTTTTGAGGGACCTGGTTCTTTCTGTATTTGTTTTAGGTTTTTGGACTCTAGACAGCCCAATGTTTGAAAATCCATCCTCAAAGGAAGTGTCTCTTTTTCAGGAGGACATGGACAGAAACTCCTGATTAAAATACCACTTGGTGAGTGAATGCAAAAGGCAGAGTTTAGAGAAATTAGCCTTTGCAAGTGCTCTGATTCCTTTTTACCCAACTTGCAGGCAGATCAGCACCTGAAATAAGGGACAGGACAGAAGAACAGACACCATGCTAGGAAGTGGCTGCTGCTAGAGTCAAGTATGGGGGAAAGGATGCAGGGGACACTGTCGGGTCAGAAGGCATTAAACGTGTGTGAGTGCTTGTGTGTGTATAACAGAGTAGCAGCAGCAGTGGTTCAACACAAAGTAGGAAGTAGGAAAACTGAGGTGAGTGGGAAAGACTTGGAGACACTGGCCCATGCCTTACCCTTCTTTATCTGTATTGCCTTGCCACAGTCTCACTCAGGGAAAAGGGCTATGGGGTTATGTGGTTATGTGAAGTGTGTTTCTAAAATTATGTTTTATGTTATGTATGTGGTTCTAAGGTTAAATAAGCTTACCCTGATGAACTTCACTGGATCCCATGCAGAGCAAAGGGACATTATCTTCTCGGTGGGTTGGTGATTGCCCGTAGCTTAACTAAGCTCTACGGAAACTGCTGACTGACTACGTATACTGTCCAGATCTCTGTTACCCACTTTTAAGCATGCCAAAGGGAAGCAAGCATTTCCAAAGAGGTGAAAGTTGTCAGTTATGTCAGGGAGAAGTATTACAAGTATTAACATTACCATTATTGTATCTTAGTAATCTCTGGAAGGAGGAAAAGAATGTGCCTGGACCCTGTGGGTCTGAAAATAGCCTGTTCTGCCAATGGAGGAGGGGAAATACAGGAGTATTCAATCACAGACCCCATGGATTAGGTAAGAGACTGGTCCCTGATGTTGTCAGCTGGCTAGAAGTGAAAAAAGAGAGACCTTTCAGATTTCTTCTGAACAGAGGTAGATGAAACAGGGGTTTTGTTAGTTACAGCAATTTCAAGACTTGTTACTGTGTTGCTTTTCTTAGACCTTGCAAATAAATCCTCTGTTTTATCTGTCTTGAGCTAAGTGTGATTTGAAATCGGTACCTTGAGAGCCTTTTCACTAGGAATCCAGACCATGATGCAGAGCACTGCACCTGAACAACTGACTTGTTGGATGAATTGAATGAGTCAGTCTGGGAGCAGATGCTTCAAAGATCCAAATGAAAAAAAGAGGTCTAAATCTGACCACCTTGATGGTCAAGAGTTAGGAAAGCTGACTGTCAATGATAATGGATAGGGGAGCACTACCTGAACACCACATTTTCCAGGGATTTTATGATAGGCCCATCTGTTTTCCTCTGTTGTTGGAGATACTAGAAGTCAGAGAAGGTATTTAACCTCTGAGAGTTGTCCCTCCTTGTTTAGAAGCTCTGCTACAAAGGATGGCAGCTGTGGAAAATTAGACTTCTGTCCTCAGATCCTACCTATTTTTTTTGTCTTGAGCCTGGTTCATATATTTCCCCCATTATAGATCCTGACAAGGATAAGACTGTCACAATCAAGCTGAGCTGAGGGTCAGAGCATATCCAGAGCAGGGCAGCTCCACAGAGCAAGGGGAGCGAGGAACCAAGGGAGACAGCGAGGCAGGCAGGCAGGGCTCCTCAGCAACACAAGGTCTCACAGCATTTGAGCAAGATGGCCAGAGCAAGGCTCACGACAGTAACCCCAGGATGTTGTGTTCCAGTGGTCCATAGGGATGAGACAGGTCTGAGAAAAAGCCAAAGGAGCAAGTCAGAAAGGCAGAGGTATACCTAGAGCTTACTGGAGATGAAGACCCAACCTGGAGGCTTGTCCCAGGTCTCCCATCACTCACCTGGGCTGTGTGAGAGCTGGCCTTGGGTGCAAGCAGACAAAAATCCTCAGGGGAAGGTGGGGCAAGAGTTTCAGAGTCTGTTGAAGCATTCAGGGCCCTGACACAAAGAGATATTTTTTATTTTCCAATCCTTTTTAGCTGTAACCAACAACACCTTTTTTTATTTAACAGTAAATGTGTAGGAAGCAGAGGCAGGATGGCTGGTAGAATTGTCCCTAAAAGTGAGATTTGCCACCCAGTGTTCAGCAAGCCAATCTCACACAGAGCCAAGGTATTCGATTATTTCATATTTGCACTAAGGCGGGTACTAGGTGGTAAATCCACAAAACTAGCTACAGATTCTCAAAACTTGACACTATGTATACATTCAAGCAAACAAAATCATGGTTCACGTTACAAGTTCTCTTATTAATTAGTGTTCTACCTTCTATTGGTTACATGATTCCCTTGCTTTTCATGCCATTTAGTCCATATGCTCTTCTTTTGAGTCTGTGGGTTTCTCGAGTCAGCGGTCCATGAGTCGCTGGTCAGGAGCATCCCCTGCCTGAATTACCAATTCATTTTTACCTTTGGTACGCAAGTTGCAGGTTGAGCTCCAGGTAGCAGGGAACACAGCAGGAGCCAATGACTCAACAGGAAAACTATTTGATAGAAGTCCAGGTGGTCCTTTGTTCAGGGTCCCCCCTTTGAAGCTATGAGGCCTGTTTCACTGATAAGGCAAGACCCTGTTTCACAACCGCCTTCTTATTCTCTATAACTCTCCGGGGAAATTGTTAACTATTTCTGAATCTTGAGATGTCAGTAGGACTCTCACTACAGAAAATACTGCAGCATAAAATTGGAGCTTACTTGGCACTAGAAAATCCAAAGAAGGGTCTTGTGGTTTAACCCCAATTGGCAACTAAATACCACGCAGCTTCTTGCTTAGTCCCCTCCACCTCCCTACGCTAGTAGGATGGGAAGGAGAATTGGGAAAAAAAAGGTAAAATCTGTGGCTAGAGAAAAGAATAGTTTAATAACTGAAATAAAGTAAAATATAATAATGATAATGATGATGTTTATGATGATGTTGATTATGAAAAGCGAGAAAACAGAGAGAGAAAAATAAATCCAAGTGCTCTGGTTTTGGCTGGGTTAATTTTCTTCATAGTAGCTGGTGGTGCTGTGTTTTGGATTTTTGTTGAATACAGTGTTGATAACACTGAGATGCTTCTGTTTACACAGATCCAAGGAATTTTCTGCTTTTCATATCGCTCTGCCAGTGAGGAGGCTGGAGGTGCACAAGATACTGGGAGGGGACACAGCCAGAACTGCTGATCCAAACTAACTACAGTGATGTTCGATTCCATATGGCATCACCCTCAGCATATAAAGCTGGGGGAGGAAGGGGGAACATTTAAGTGATGGCCTTTGTCTTCCCAAGTCACCATTTCGTGTGATGGAACCCTGCTGTTCTGGGGCAGCTAAACACCTATCTGCTCATGGGAAGTGGTGAATGAATTCCTTGTTTTGCTTTGCTTGTGTGTGCAGCTTTTGCTTTACCTATTGAACTCTCTTGATTTCAACCCGTGAGTTTTCTATCTTTTACTCTTCTAATTCTCTTCCTCACTCCACTGGGAGGGACTGAGCAAGCGGCTGTGTGGTGCTTGCTTAGATGCCAGCTGGGGTTAAATCAAAACAAGAGATACACACTACCATGCCAGATGCCCATCCTATTCCTCAGCAGCAATCAGCCCCTCCCAACCAACTCCTCCCAGTTTGTACACTGGGCATGATGCCCTATGGTACAGGATATCCCTTTGGCCAGTGCAGCTCAGCTGTCCTGTACATGCTCCCTCCCAGCTTCTTGTGCAGCTCCTCACTGGCAGAGCACAGGAAACTGAAAAGTCCTTGGCTCAGGGTAGGCACTACTGAGCCACTACCATAATATCAGTGTGTTATCAGCATTATTCTCATACTGAATCCAAAACACAACACTGTACCAGCTACTAGGAAGAAAATTAACTCTATCCCACCTGAAAGCAGGACAAAGAGCAACGTGTCCTGTAAGTCCCAGATATGAAGAAAGCTATGAGGGATGATTTATCTTATTAAAGACACTGAAACCTAGTGATAAAATACTGTAAATAAGAAAGCCATACCTTATTAGTCTGTCTATTCCCAGAAGTAAACCCTCATTTTAAACATGTTTCCTGTTTTAAATATATCTAGAATTTTTCTCATCTAGGATATGGATATCCCTTTTTCTGATTTGGAACCAGGAAGAACAGTCCTTCAGCCCAGATATCCTCAAGATGAACTTCCTTGATGCTAATTATCTCAGCAGTGGTTGTGCAAGTAACTGTACCAGACACTTTGGGACTGGCAGTTTTGGCATCTGCTTGAAAACAGGACTTTGATAGTTGGATGAAGTTTAGAAAAAGATCCAGAGTCTTCTAAGTAGACATGAAACACAACTCCTTCAAGGAGAAGCCAGGTAGGATGAGAAGTCCTGAGAACTCTGAGGAGACTTTCACATTAGCAGCTTCAGACACATTCCTGGTATTAAGAACACGATCAGAACTAGGCTCTTCAAAGTCACTCCAAGGTGCTGTGCTTTGAAGTAACATACGCTTCCTAATTATCACCATGCTGCTTCTTCTTTGCTGGAACTGAATCCAATCAAATTTGTTCAGCTATATTAAGCCAATTTCACAACAATATCACATTTTTTCCACTTTTCTTGAAAGGTTTTTTGTTGGCTGTGTCTACAGCTGTCTGTGACCTTTACAAATTTCCTGAGATTCCAGCAGGCTTCACCTGGACCTCTTTAGCTAAACCACAGTATGTGACAAATTATCAGGATAAGAAAACATGAAGACCCTAATCTTAGTGGGACAATCTTCGCGTATCGTCCAATTGACGCCTTCATTGACCTTATTTTCAAACAATACTTAGAATTTGAAGAAAAGAAATTGTATGTGCATAAATTATTCAGAATTTGCTTTGATGCATTGATAGAATCAAACAATTCTTTTTCCAATGCACATATTTTTAGTCGAGACCAGACACCAAAATGTTATCTTCTACCAGCTGACGTGTGTACCTCTCACACTCAACATAAACTTAATCTCTCACAAAATATAAGGTAAAGCTTTCTGTCTGCTTTAGGAATATGTCAAGATAAGGCATCTGAAAGGTTGTAGAATGGAGTAATCTCTTAAACATTTTAGATATTGTGACTTGGATTTATATGTTAGCTTTGGAAGAAGGAGAAGCAGCACAACTTTTTCACCTACTCAGCTGAAGCATCTAATTTCCAAAAGCAAGTCTGCCAGTCATCAGTGGTGGGCACTAGCTAAGCTGTCTAAGGAGATTCCACAGTAAGTGACCTTTATTTATGGGGCTTTGTTCTGGTTTTGTTTTGTTTTTTCCCCAGAAATATTTCAGTAAACCTCTGAATCCCTACAAGATAAGGGATTGTTCAGGGTGTTACTCAGCTAAAGCACTCTAATTTAAAATTTAAATGTCTGTTCTCTTATGCACAGGGCAAAGGATTTTCAACCTTAGAAATATTCCAGTGGGGTTATTAGGTTTTTAAAAAGGAACTTAGAATTTTTGATAATGACCATGGGCACCATATGTAATGAAATTTTTAATTATTTTTGACTTAAAGCTATTACCTTTCAAAAAAACAATGTTTTTGAATACAGAAAAATACATGATATATACATAATTCAGAAAGAAGCTATATGATCCTGGTTTATAGCTTTCTCAGGATACCCGCTTGATGGAAACACTGTCTTTAGGGGACCATAGAAGAAAAGTTGAGTAAATGAATAGGAATCCACATGTATAAATACTTACTTATCACAAATTGCATGTGACAGCAAGCACTATAGGAAAGTTATTTGCTGATAAAACTTAAAAAAGGAGAAAATAAAGGTAGGGAAAAATTATAGGTTATTCTTCTAATATCTTCTCCACTTTAATGAAGTTCAAATTAATGTAGAAACATGGAAGTTCTAGTAGATTTTATTAGCCTTTTTAGCCCTACTGTGTGAACCAAATGTGCACTCCTACAGAGTTAGTAATTTGCCTTTGGTGTTAGTACTTCCTTGTACTTCCAGAACAACTAGGGAAAATTGGACCAAACTTGAAGGGACATTTGAAATTAAAATGACAATGATTGACTACACCTAAACTTTGTTATGACTGTTTTTTAATCCCTCTTCTAAAAATAGAGAACATCTGAAAACAAAAATAGCAGAATTGTATGTGTAAAGTGTTGGCATGATTGGGTTTTTTTTAACATTTTCTTGTTTGCATTTCAGTCTTCAGAAATTATGGAAAGTAGAATGAAGTGTATTTACCAATGGAATTCAGAAAGGAGAATATTTGCACCTACAGAAGATTTATTTTCTGCATTACTATGCAACTTTTTTTTACCAGAGATATTTAATCTTTCTAGACATACTCTTTTCAAACTTGGCTAAAGTGCTTCTAATGTAAATGAATCTGAAAATTATCCAATGATATTTGAAAATCAGAAAAACCTGAAATTGTTTTCAATAGTTTTGAGTGCGAATTAGGGTCAGAGATCCTAACTAATGGATGGACTTGGAAAGATTCCTCATTGTTTTCTAGCTACCTTTACTTCTTAGCTTGTCTGAATTATTAATTCCTTTCTATGACATAACCTGGATGGAAAGATCCAACTTTCTTATAGATAAATAATCACATATCTTAAAAGTAATTTTGAATCCTAATTTTTTTGTAGGTAGAAACATCTCAATAGACATTGTTTTGTTTAGTAAAGAAAGTGATCTTGCTTCAGCCAGAATGATAAGAATTTGTGATAAATTTTTCCTCTGGAAATATTTCTGTTTTGCTCATATAAAAATATTCATATTGAACTAATACAACTGAATTAGGGAAAAGTATAAAAGACAAGTTAGTTTGGCCTAGATATTTTATTCTGGCATATGACATGTTCTATGGGGTTTCTTTAATATTACCTAATGAAGACTAAGGCTAGAGATTGGCACATGTTTAAGTTACCATTACTAATGTGTGTAGTTTCAGCATGGTAATGAAGATCCATTGTGTACTTTCCAAATAAGAGTTCGTGTTTTAAGGAGTTCTCAAAAGAAAATCTCATGCCACCTAGCTATGATGGTATCTCTCAGCAGAGAGTGAAATCAGCAAGCTGTGATTAAAAGTTTTATTATACTAAATAAAAGAATAGCCTCCCTGGAAAGAATTTCTCTGTCCATTTTTATTTGTACAATGATACATAGTTTTTGAACTCTGTCATCCTTTTAATTTCTCCAGCATTGACTTGGCAATGTGCTTTAAAATGTAGAAACAACCAGACTTTCTGAACATGGTTACTTTTTACAAAACATCTGCTTGCCTGGCATTGTATTTTGCCTTTTCTTTGTGCTTTGCTTCTTGGCTTCCTTTTCTTCTTCTGGAAGAGAAGCTTCTCCTTCCATGATAAAAGCTTGCTTGAAAATCTATCACATTCAGTAAGAGGCTTTCTAGACTTCAGTGGAATTAGAGAGGGTCTCCTTCAGGGAGCAAAGGAGTGGGGTTTGCAATGGGAGGCTTGGCACATTGCTCCTTTGGAAACTCTTCCCAGGTCTTCAGCTTCTCCAGAACCACGACAACACTACAAGAAGCAATGAAACACCTTTTTCTTGCACATTTAGGATACGGACTATGCAAAGGGAGACCTTTGGCTCATTGGGAAGAGATTTTGTAAAGTAATTACATTAAAAAATCTAAAATAGGCCAGTGAAAATATTCCTCAGGCAGTTTTTAGAGGTGATCACTAAGATTGGCATGTGCTGAAGCATCTTCTTGAAAAGCAAGGGGAATCTTGCTGACATTACATAAATGTAATGTGATGTAGAAAATGTATTGAAGGGAAAATGTATTGGCTGCAAATCCCTTTAAGAAGACAGAGCTCTCCTCCATTCTCTGCCACTTTCTCAGAAGAGTCATCTAGGTCAATACGGGCTTGGGAACTTAATCCGGGACCTGGAAGGCAGCTGTAGAAGTTAATTCTCCTGCCTTTTCTATAGACTCTGAGGACCCCCTTCTGCCAAACCAGCTGTTAGCTGTACATATGCAGGTAGGTGCTCTTTGCTTCTGTTCTCCTGCTTGGAGAGAGCTAATGGAAAGAGCAAAAGTTGTGAATTTTGTCCTCAGGGAGGAGAGACAGGGCTAAGGTGCTCTCAAGTCACTGTAAGCTGTCAAAGCACTCTCTTGCTTCATTTCCTCCAGACCTGAACCGCCCAACAGTATAAGAAAAAATATTACTTAATGTGTTCCTGTTAAATGCTACTTGTTGAAGCATGTAAACAAATATTTAACTCCCTTATGACAGCAAAGCTCCATGTAATTGGAACATAATTGCCAGATTTCTTGATGTCTCCTAACTGGAGAAATGCTCATCTTCAAAGAGATTTCCAAAGCAAATGATGCATCCTATTGGATTTGGTTGATCAAAGCTACTGCTTTTACCTAAGAAAAACTGATTTTTTTTACTTTTCCTCGCATTGTGTGTATCTGACCTTTCTTCTCTTCATTCTGTTGTCCTCAAGACCACTTACTTTTCTATTGTGAAATTTGTGTTGACTTACGGGAAAAATTGATAACATATACCGCTCCTCCCTCTTAACTTTATCTATTTTTTATTCTTCCAAATCCTCCTTTTAAATTGATTTTACATGTTGCTATCCTGTTTGTTTTTTTTTTAAAAAAAGGGAAGGCATTTGAAGTCTAGTCACAGGTTTCACTTTGGAAAGTCTTAGGCACGTGCTGGAGGCTGATGGACCTACTTCCAGTGTGTGGAGTTTGATACCAATGAAAATGTAGCCTCCTTTCCCAAGAGAAGGAGCATCAGCTCCATCTCTCTTAAATAGGACCCGAGTTTGTTGAGCACACTGCAGGCAATAAACAGATAACAGATCTACAACTGGAATTACTATGTGGGAGCCATTGGGCATTTCCATTCTGGTGGAACCATATTCAATTATTTTACTTTATGATTATTACAAATCAGTTGTTAGAGAGCAGTTAGTATCTTTATTTTAAATGCTACATTTGAACTAACTATGGTGCATCCCTCCGGGCACTGTGTAATAATATCTTTTTTATATTGTGGTCCTCTATCTACTATGGATAATTTATCTTTCTTTTGTCCCTTTTTTCCATAAGTGTTTTTACCTACAACCTTACTGCGTATACATTGATCCAGAAAGTACATGGCTAAAGAATTTAGATCATATAAATTTTTAATAACAGAAAAAAACCTCGAGAACTCATTATGTTTCAACATACTTATTGGACTGTTGACTAAAAAGGTAAATAAATTTTGTAGCCTCTACTGTAAAAAACTTTTCTGCCAATGTGAATATTTTATTTGTACTACTTTTTGACTACCAGTCGGTCTGTTGCTGTGGCCTTCACAGGCTTTGATGTGAGTTGACCAACACATTGACCTGCACGTGAGTTGTGTGTAGACAAACACTGAAATCACATGGCTGCCAAAGGCCATGGCAAAATTCCCTTGGCTTCCATTGATAAGCGTTTCATTGACATGGTGAACGCACAGGGAAACTCTAGTTGAAGTAATTAATCTGGGAACCTTTTGGAAATGGCCTGAGCAAAGCCAGAATAACCTTGTGGGGAAGGGGAAGACTGAAAGCTGCTCCAGGAAGATGGTAGGGAGGCAGGGAGCAGGTCCTAGTGTGCTGAGGATGGGATCCAGCATGGCCCCATGCACTTCCACTGCAGTGCATCTCCTGCCATGTCCTGCCTCCTGCCTGCTCTGACCACAGGGCAATACCAGGGCCTCGGGGGTGAGCAGCCACCCACACTGCTGTTGTGGCTGGTGTCTTGGTCCTTGCGGTACAGCTGCTACCACCAGCATGGGGTTCTGTTTCCATCTTGTGTTCATCAAAAGGCATCTGCCATCACACGAAGAGTGAGAACTCTGTTGGCTGATTGACATGACGGTGTCTGGTAGACACAACCCAAGGGGAGGACCCACAGAGATGCAACTTCCGCCAGACCTCGTTGCCTTCTGGCTCCCCATAGGTGCAAAGGCACCCTGCTCCCACACCAGGGTCACTGGAGGGCCGCTTGTGCCCCAGCCCTGCCCTCACAGCTCCTGCTGGTTGGTGCCAAGGCGCCTCAGCCCCAGTCTCGCCATGGCGCCAATGGAGCGCCAGCGTGGGAAGTGTGAGCCGTGCCTGCGGGGGCCTCCTCCCGTGGGGCCTGGGAGTGAGGCCGTTGGCGGCGGGGGCGGGAGGGGCCTTGAAGCTCCAGCAGATGTGGAGGAGGCTCTATCCATGATCCCAGGGGAACTGTGGGAGCAAGGATGGGGAGTCACGCGCTGGCCTCGAGAGACGAGCACGGGATCGCCGGGCCCCGCCCACCCCGGGGTGACGTCACGGGCTCTCGCGAGAGCCCTCAGTGCTGCCCCTCGCAGGTGAGCCCCGGCCAAGGCCACGCCCACACCCGAGGCCCCGCCCCTTCCCCTCCAGGGAGCCAATGGGGGTGCTGCCCCGACTCTCTTCCCATTGGCTGTCCCGCTGGCAAGCAAATGAGCCGGGGCGTCACTTCCTGGGACCAATCGAGCGCCATTTTCTCTTTCTGGCGGCCGGCGCGGCGGCTCTGGAGGCGGGCGGGCGACGGGCGCTGACCCGGCCCAGCCC
>VXBA01001200.1:0-24734 GCA_013399895.1 Serilophus lunatus
CCCAAACACAGAGCAGCCAGCAGTGCAGTGACTCACTCGACTGAAGTCTGATGTCTTTCTTCAACTTACGCAGGGCCTCAAATGGCATGGACTCCGTGATGACAATGGGCTCAGGGTCTTGGGCCGACGCAGACGTGGTTGGTCTTCCATCGTCATCCACTGGCCGTGGTGACTTGGTCTTGAACTTGCAGCATTCGACTGGGGCCACGGCTGCTGCAGTTGACCCACCAGCTGCCCCTAAGTTGGATCCCTGGCCAGCACCTTTCCTAGCCTCACAGACCCTGGTCACTGTCACCCAAAAACCACCCAGCCTATCCCTAAAAATGGAATACCTGTGGAAGCCATGCACGGAAGGAACATGAGGCAAAACAGGATGTCCTTGAAATCTAATTGCATCTTAACTGCGTCAAAAAAACATACCCATGCAGGATGGTGATGCTCTGCTCTAGCCCCCCCAGGAATGTGGAGTTGACCCAGTATCCCCAGGAGTCAGTGCTAAAAGCATAACACCCTTTGAGCCATCCATGTGCTTTCACCAGGGCAACAGTGGGTGACCAGTTTGCCCAACCTTGGAGCCAGTAGATGAGTTTTATGATGGCTAAAACCACCTTGGCAAAGATACTCAACCCAATGAAATTGTCCACAAAGGGGAAAGCCAAACATGTGGGACCTGCCAGGCAAAACAAGCCATGCTGGAGAGAACCATTTCTGCACCTCAGGGGAGTGCCCTAGAACCTGCTGCCGGTTCTGTTAGTGTTCTGTCGAGCCCTACATTGGGCGCCAACAAATGTAGTGGTTTTGAACCCACTTTTATCACGAGGGGGCGTGCACAACAAAGATGATGGAAAACTGAACAAAATTAGCAGCAGGGGAACAGTTTACTACTTGAGGTTCAATTAGGGAAAAAGGAACAACTTATGGGGACTTAAAATTTTACACAGAAAAACACTCAACACGTGGAAAACAAAAAAAGAGAAAAAGGGAAAAAACCCCAAAAAACCTGAAACTGCTTTTCAAGCTAGGTGACTAGCTGAGAAAACAGGGAGGAGTAGGGAAGCCGTCTCTTTCTCTCCCTCTCTGATGGTGTCACTCTCGGCCCTCAAGGTTTTCTGCAAAACCCAAAAGAAGTGACAAGCAACCCCCCTCCCAGAGGACACCTTTGGGAAGTTACTACTTGCTATCAAGCTGGACTTCGCTCTGGTGCTGAGGGGAGACCCTGGAGGAGAGGGGCCGTGTGCTCCACCTCTGGACAGGAAGCTGAAGAGAGGGAGGACTTCTGTGCTCGGCTTTTTAAGCCCTCCAGGTCTCACACGAATCTCGCTTTCTTCTTCCTGGCCAAGCTGTCTCCTCATTGGCCAGCGGAGCCGGGCTCCACCTCTCTTCTGGGGTCTTCACTCCAGGCAAAATGGTGGCTCCTGATGAAGACCACGTGTTTGGAGCTTGGGGTGCCATGTTTTACTGGCCGCAGGCACTCCGGGGACGCCCAGGATGATCCCACTGCTGCGCTCTTGGGGCTGCTGCCCGTGCCGGGACTGGGGGATCCCTTGTTGGCCCCCCTCCATAGCGGTGCAGGGCCGTGCGCTCCAAAGCCACGCTGCCCGCTGGGTCAGGACTGCGGTGGCACTGCGCACCATGCTGCCCGCACCGCTGCTGGGTTGGGAGCCACCGCTCGGCACGGCACTGCACATGGTGCCGGGCCAGCCACGGCCTCACCGCGGCTTCATTCCTCTGCCCTCGAGCCACTACTGGAGCCGCCGCCGCTGCAGCAGCCCCGTGAACAATTGCCCGCCGGGACCAGGGAGAGAGAAGCACCCTTGGCAAGTCCCTGCTTTGCTTCGCAGTTTCGCTCAGAGCCGACGCTGGTTTTGTTTGCTGTGCCGCCTCGCTGCTGCCGTTCCCGGTCCCGATCTGCGACGTAGGGAACGACAACGGTGACAGAGCTTCACAGGTTTACAGACACCAAGACCCCAGCCCCCTTTCCCTTCTTAAGGAAAACAAGATTTTACAGACAAGGCAAGTGGGCACCCCTTACACACCCCTTCCCAAGTTCCAAGGACCCCCTCCAAGACCACCCCAAGACCTGAAGGCCCCCCCGACACCCTGAAAAGAGACCCAGCACCCCTCAAACCCCAACACTATCTTGACACCTCATTCACACACACTCAGGATTCCCAAAAGATAAAAACATACACACTCACACCCCCTCCATGAGAAAGAAATTGGGTTCGAAGAACCACCCCACCACCCTGGAACCCACCCAAGGAAACCCCAGAAACAAAGGAAAAGGGAATAGGGGAAAACAAAGAAAAATTGCTGGGAAAGGTTATGAAGATGAGGCCCAAACTGCCAGCTGGAAAAGGCTTATGACTGCCAGGAAGCTCTTTGCCGATGCTGAAGCAAGCTCAGAGGGGGAGAAGGCTTAATTGAGGCTCCCAAAAAAACAGCTGGAGACAGCTTCCCAGACCAGGTTGGAGGCAGAAGAGAGAGACCTTCCCCACACTGACCTTTAAAAACCTTCCTTATCCCTGCCCAGCACAGCCAGTTTGTCCAGTCAGCAATCAGTTTTGAGCTCCTTACTCCTCCTCTTTGCTTGCATCACTCCTGCCATGGCAGCCCCCAGCTTCGCCATGCGGTCCCCCAAGCCCTCATCAGTAAGCGCAGGGAATGATGGGGGGTGGTCTTCCAGCACGAGTAAACACAGGAGGAGGGCGGTCCATCAGTCCGTTACCATGACAACAAGGTGACTCCCAGCTCTGGACGTCTGTCGCAACTCATAACAAATGCATAAGAATTCAAACAAAAGGGAAAAAGAAATCCAAACAGATTAAAACTATAACACTTGCCTTTAAACACTACTCTGGAATCTGTAAAGCCACTCAGGCCTCTATATGAGATACAGTCATGTTTCAAAAAAGTTATTTTGCACAAGCCAGAATGACTTGTAGCCCTTCATGAGACACTTTTCACAGCGTTCTTGGAAAATGCTGGGGAGAGGGTGTTTGTATATAATTTTTTGTATGCTTAAATGGTACAGAAATAATGACAGCTTATAAGAAATGTTGTTTTATTAAGTTGATTTTTTACAGAGTGTCATAGAATGCTTTGGGTTGAAAGTAACCTTTAAAGATTATCCAGTCTAATTCCCTGGTCCTGGACAGAGACATCTTTCCCTAGATCAGGGTACTTAAAGCCAGATCCTTTGCATTTACTTTATAACATACCTTGGAATTCAGTCATCAAGAGTCAGTTAGATGACTTGTGTCACCACACTCTCACTACTCCCCTGCTGAACTGTCTTCACATATTGTCCACTTTCTCACAAACTCACTGGTTCTTCATGAAGTTGGGTTGTTTGAACTAGTCAAAGGAATAATTATTTTAACTGATCATTACATGACACGAAACAATTGCTAAAAATCTTGCTGTAAGTTCAAGTTTAAGGTTGAAAACTGGGGCTGTACTTCGTTTTTTTTTGTCATAGAGAGTATTTTTATTATGGTTTTACACTTAATTGAAATATAACTGTTAAAATCAGACAAGTTTCTCTGATGCTAAACACATCTTCAATTCTCAATGCATTCTAGCAAAATGCTGGATCTTTTTGGAACATATGCTTCAGCAGTTAGAAATTACATTTCAGCTGTTTAATCTCCACACATTCCTTTTTTCAATATTAAATAATACTGGAGTTTCATTGTCCTTTGATCCTCACATATAGTCCCTTTTGGTTAACACAGGTTTAAGTTCAGTACCACAAAATTCAGCTTTGCAATCTCTAAGTTGTCTCTAAGAGTTTTTTCACTTCAAAAACAGTCTGTTTGTCCAGAGGAGTATTAGCTGCTACATAGCTTTTAGAAATGTTAGAGAACATCCAAAGCATGCTCATTTCACTGTCCTACAACTAAAATTATACTTAAAAAAAGAAAAATCTATAAAATATAATAAAGATCAAAGCAAATCTCTTTCCTCCCACCCCAAGGAGTAGGGAAGGAAAAGAGAAACAGAACAAAGTGGATAAAAATGGAATTAAGAAAGGGGCAGAAAGAGACAGATAAAATATTAATTTTAACTGTGAAGGCCTTGTCTTCACTGTTCTCCAGGATAAATGGTCAACACCTTCACATTAATTTTTCAATGGAAAGTCCTTTATAAAAAGTCTCAAAAGGAAATAAATTATTGGAAAAATTGAACTAAATAATTTTAAACAAAAATATTACTGAAATGATTCTCAAAGTAATTCTACTGATGACATCCGTTGTCTTTGAGGTTTCTTAAGGTTTCACATAATTACATATTAATGTTAAGAAATATTTTAAGTAATACATTACTTCATTTAAGCCAATCATATTGTAATATTTTTTATGGCTTCAAGCAAACATAAATTATCTTTGAAATACTTCTTTTTTTGCTACATTTTGTTTGTGATTAAAAGACAAAAGAACTCTAAGAGCAAAAAGAGAAACATAAAATGTGAGGGGGAAAACTCTAAAATCTATACATCAGAGTAAAAAAATTCTATGTTCGAAAAGTGTCCAGCACTATTCCCATCTTTTAAAAGGATTCAAGAATGACTACAGGTATCACAGTCTGGCAAACTTCTTTTCAGTATTAGAAAAACTAACAGAGTACAATTAAGGAGAAAGTAATGAAATGCATGGATAAATATATGCTCTCAAGATCAAACCAGTTTGGCTGCCACAAGGGTAAATCACACATTCTTGATCTGCTAAATTCTTTAAGTCAACAATACAGTCTATAAAGGGCGTCTCGAGGAAGTAATTTACCTTGATTTTTCAAAAGGATTTCTGGCAACACCTCTCACAAGAAATTAGTAAGAAAAAGAAAGTAGCCATGATGTAAGGCCAAAATTCTGAGAGGGATTAAAAGTAAGAAGCCAAAATAAGTAAAGTTTTAATAACTACCTTCTTCACAGACTGGGGTAGAATTCTTACCAGACAATAGGAAACACTTAAGGAAAAAATAACGTTTTATGCTTTTACCCAATGGCTAATAATTTGTCTTGTTTTAGTAATTATGTTCCATAGATCGATGATTTCCAGGAAATCTCTTATATTTGCCTTATCATCACATTTCACTAGGACCACTGATTTATTTTAGGTACCATTTGATTTTAACCACACTTTTCACTTTTTTTTTTAGTATTACAGCTTCAAAGTATCGAATTTACATTGCTGCAGTCCAGTTCTTCTGAATTTCGTGCTTTGTTTTTCTCAACATCACTTGATGCAGCTAAGTATTTATCTGAGTATTCAGAAAATTAGATTAGAAAACCAATCTGGATCAAAATTAGTCGCATATCCCCTCCAGTAGAGAGTTAGAGTTTTGCCATGTTGCTTTGCTGATCCAGTTCATCACGTAGTCACATCTGATGAGGTAAGAGAGAGAATAGAGCAAAGGCAGGAATAGCAGTTGCAGGAGATTCCTTCTTTTGATGACAGTTCCTGTTTATTCTTGCTTCATGTACATACAGATAGTGAAATCAATTACATCTAGTTCAAACTTGAACTCCAGCAATTTCTAGCACAGACAGAAATGCAAATGGTGAGAGAATAGTGATAAATGCAATGATGAGAGATATCCTAAAAGGGCTGAAAGAAATATGATACATCTCCAAGCCATATATTGATTTTCATCAGACAGCTATGCCGGGATCCATTTCACTTTACTGAAGCTTAACGAAGTGTAAACCTCATAACCATTAAGAAAAAATATTCAAAATTATTTGAGGTAGGAGTGTCTTTTATGCATTATTATGAGAAATACTTAAAAATGTAACAGAACTTCACAGTATGCTTGAAAGTTTAAAAAAATAAATATAACCATACACGAAGTACTGTATTTCACATCTATTAAAAAAATCCATCTTCAGTCTTTTTTTCTAATGTTTAGTAGGAATAGATACAGGAAAAGCTGATTAATTAGGTTACATGCTAGTCTGAGAGTTAACAGCCACACAGAGGTCTTAACAAAGCAGTAAAATTTCACCATTCAAGCAAATAACTGGATAAATAGATTGAATTTTTACCAAAATTAATGTGGAGGTGAGAAAAACATATCAGAAATTTCCTTGTTTCTTTGATATCTTGATTTTACTTAAACATCATGTTACTGGGAGGACCCAGGGAAAGCCACACATTTTGACCAAAGATTGTTGGTAATGGATATTGGAGACAAGTCATCTCTGAGTTTTTCACTGTTAAGGTACTCGCAGCAGTTGATCGACAGCCTAAGTATTATGACTAGTATGGCTGCAGTCCCATTTCTGACTACCCTGCAAGAAGATAAACAGCATATTTTCTTCTTTCAGTTGGCCCTACTTGGACAAGATTAACATGCACAGCAGTATCTCAGCACGCATGGAACTAGTCAAAGTTAATAGATTGATGTGGCTAGATAGGACAGTTTCTTTACAGCAGTGGATTTATAAAAAGTCACTAGCTACATATACAATCTGTGAATATTCTACTTAAATTTAGTAAAATTTGAGTTTGTGAACTCTGAGAGTAAGGTCGAAGTACTTTTTGTTGAAAGATCAGACAGTTGCCGGTTCCTCAGAACATGGAATGCTCCCTAGGCAATCTGTCCTACCATTTATTCAGATTGACCTTTAGGGAAACAGATTTCTTCAGGTTGCATGCTGTAGATAGTCATTGAGAATGCAAGAAAGGAAGGGGCCATTGAGAATGCAAGAAAGGAAGTGGCACAATCTCTTAAACATATCTTATGTAACACCGTAATTAGTAATCTGAAAGGGAGGGGTGTTAAAAAAAGGTAGCAAATTTTATAGATGATGCTGTATTGGAAGGTGTTGCAAATATTAGTGAAAACAGAGATTAAACAGAAGAGCAAAAGGAGGTTACAATTACAGGAATGAAATAAGTAAAACAAGGAAAGTTTTGCTAAGAAAATTAAAAGCCTATTATATACAGAAAAATATGAAAAAAGTTCAACATTAGAAATATGGAAAGTTGTAAAAATAAAGAAACTAGAGGGACAATAATTGAATAGTAAATAGTATATGAATGTGTACTGGAACATGAAAGAAAAAAAAGTAATTTGTCTTGGGAGGCACACTCCCTTCTCCAGCTTTCTGATTAGCAGAGCATGTAAACAAACTGCACCATCTTTCAAAACAGTGCATCTTGTTCTCTCAAGTTTACCTCACCAATTTTATGAGCTGGTTGCAAGAGAGGATGTATCACCACAATGAAATGTTTTTACCATGTGCAAAGTTAATGCACAATGTGAGCTACATTGCTATAAGCAGAAAAATTATAAAACCTCACTATCTTTAAGGCCAGAGGTGCAGTACAGCTGTTCATGGCAGAGGAAGACGCTGTGTCCTGTTTTCATAATTTCAGGTCATTCTCTGCAGGCTGGGTCATACAATGGGGCATACTGCCAACCTAAGAGCTGCAAAGCATATTTTTGCTCTCATATTTTCAGGTATTGCACAGCACTGCAGTTTCTCTCCATCACTGGAGGAGCTGGAAAGAAACTGCAGTGCTCTGCTCAAGTCAAGACTGAACAAGTGAGCTGCTGGTGCAACGGTGAGGAGATGGAACACTGTAAAAATAATGCTGTCAGTAATTAATATTATTTGCTATAGGCATCTCAGAGCTTTGTTTCCTTTGTAAGGAAGAGGTGACATTAAAATACTTCTTGATACTGGAAGGGTTGGCTTTGGAAAGAGGGTAAAAGAACTAGACATATGTTCATGAATATGATTATGTCAACACGGCGCCCTAGGGTCTGGACCATAGAACTCACTAAAGCTGCTGTGTCCCTTGATCTGTCTCAGTGCTTTCCATAGTCAAATACAGGACACTTGTAGCATACTCTACAGGGTTAGAAAGGCTTCTGGAGCTCAATTAGCCTACAAATCCATCTGCCTCTGTATTTCACAACACTTGGACCCTCCTATGAAGATTCACATAGGTGTGAATTTACCATTGGCCACATTACGCCACTACAAGGCAGCTGGTGCTTGCCCATTCAGGCAGTAGTATACCCTAACTTGCTACAACATGATCCAAGTTTTCAGTCTGTACCATACTCCAGAACTATTTCACTTCTAGTTTTCCAGTTTCCAATAAACATAGCATTCATATCCAAACAGTGTGGGCCTGGAACAGTTATGGACCTTAAGAAGTGGGCTTTAAACACACACTCCACAAAAACAGAGACGAAGTCTATATAAACATGACTAACAGCTAATTGAAGAGAACTTAATAAGCATTCTCTAACAAAATAAATTCTGTACAATAAAATGGAAATTGGCACATGTACAGTGCTGTGAAGTTTATCATGAGCAATAGTACAGGAGAAGACAATGTTAAGATGTTAGTAAATGCTAACTCTTAAGAGACCTTGGATATGTACCCTGCATTCCAAAGTATGGTGAATGTACTGGAAATCTCCATGGCTACTGTCACTAGAATATTCTGCAGTTGCTTGCCATTTCGTTGTGCACATATACACAAACATGGAAAGTTTGCACAGTTACCGTATTCCCAACTAATGTCTTGACACATTTGAACAGTTTTATTTTATTCTGTGATCATATTCAACCTTTCAGGTTGCAGATATCACAGGAAACGATGGTTCAGTCTGTCTCCTATGTGTCCTTCACATCTTCTTCAGAATTGCACTTGACATTTCTATATCCAAAACTTAGTATTTATGATACATTGTGTTGATTTCCACCCTTGAGTGAGGCATCAAGAGGAGTTCAATGTTCCTGCCCCAAAGACAGAAAATATTTCAAAAGACTGAGACTTAAAAAAATGTTGAAAACAGGAGACATGAGACAGAAGAAATAAATCAAAAAACAGTGCAATATAAATATTTTGTCAAAGACATACATGTGCAATGTGATATTGATAAGCTTGGGAGAAAGACAGCAGTCCTATAATAAAGAGTTTTAAATGAGCAGAAAAATGTTAACAGTTGGGCCGCTGTTAGGGAAAAACCTTATCTAAGTTCTAATGTATCTGCAGCTGGGTAGCTGAGCATGAACATAAAGTCAGTGCCAGTGGAATGTTTTCAGTGGGCTGGGCCACGTTTTATCATCTGAGCGCTAACCCGAAGCCGTGTTACTACAACTGTGGAAAGTGAATGTACCTGTTTTTGTCATCCTTTCTCCAGCTAAGGGAGAAAGTCAAACCTAAGACTAATCCAGTTACTCTGCAATTAATTCTGGCAGAAGTGGAAAAACAGTATTACTTGTCTCTGACTATTTCCATTGGCACTTCCTTTGACATTTCTTACTTAGATTAAAAGTCTTAATTTACACAGCATAGTCTCTAATGTTGAAATTTATCTTCCTATACAGTATTAATGCCTACTAATACTTATACTAATGCCTAACTGCCCATTAAAGTCTACTAGCATTATTACATCCCCTCCAGTGTTCTTTTTTATATTTGCTCTTTGGAGTAGGAGTCATCTTTGTTCTCTCTTTTTTTTTTTTTTTTTTTCCTGTGGTACAGCTCCTAGTAAAATGGGCCCCTGATCTTAGGCTGATTTTCTTAAAGTTCTAGAGGAGATGTATTGGAAGTAAAAGTTTCAAAATAGATCTATGCCATCTGAACTTCTGTGCTTCACTGCATGACATCCATTTTAAAGACAGGGTCAGATTCAGGAGTGAAATAGTTGGAAAGATAAAGTGGGGGCTCTATGAGACTTTTGCCAAAAATAAGATTCCCCATCTATAGTGCTGCAGCCTCTGAGACTGACTTGTAATGTTGTGAAATTATGTACCTTGTGCCAGCCTTTATTTGTGTGTTGAGAAAACACAAGGACAGAAAGTTACAACTGCTTGCGCAAAAACAAAAGTTTAATACTAATAATATGGAAGCATCCACGTGAGGCTTTGTTAATAGTTTAAATAATTGTTTGATTGACTGGAATACTGTATCTTGTACTCAATAACATTTCAATCAAAAAGAGTAAATTCCAAAATATGTGAACCTTGTATTATTCAGTCAGATAATACAAACTGAAAGAGTGATCACAATGAGAAATAATTAGGAAGAGTTTGCCGTTACTAACGTATTTCTTAAATTTCATTTTTCTTGATTGTAAAGGGAATTTTAAAGAAACTTCTACTACAGAACAGGGAAGTATTATGGAGTCACATGAAGAACTTGCTGATAAGCACTCCTTTGAATCCTTGAAAATCTCTTGTCTTTAATAATTATACCAACTGCCATTTCCAACCACAAAGCAAAGCTTAACTGGCAGAGTGACTTGAGAAATAAAGCATTTGTCTAGGGAGGCTGAACAACCTATTATTCTGCATTTATTTTAATGCAGAATATTTTCATGCATATGCAATTTGAAAATGCACATACTTTCATAAATGTAAGCCAGAAGAACAAAAAGACCTCAGCAAACAATACTGTTGATGATTTAAGATTCCATAATCCACTTCATGGCCCTCTAATAGGCATTACATGTAGCAAAAACAAAAAAGGAAATCTTCTGTTTAAACCAGACCTCTTAATCTTGAAAAGTATTTAATCTTTTGGAAATGTCTCGGTGGCACGTTGCTGATGGCATGCAATGAAGGTAGTTGACCTGTCCCCTGTGGAGCAAACCCAAGGCAATCTGCCTAATCTCATCCCGGGAAACCCATCTAATATCACTGCATCTGGAGGAATCACATGGGTTTTTTCTCAGATGCCCTGCAAATGCAGACACAAAAGTTATTAAAACAAGCTTTGTTCAGTCCACAGTGTAGCCTTTTTGAAGCATCTCCCATGCCCTTGAAGAACAAAGCAGCCAGCTTTAGTTAAATTCTGTTTTTAAGATTGTCTGAAAAATGGCTCTTATCCCCCTGAGAGGAAAAAAATCCATCCCACAATGCTGGGTTTCAGCGGAAATACTAGTACAGTCAAAATCTAAAATAAACACATAAAAAAATCCCTGTATTTAAGATATTGTCTTTTCCCATTATTAAGTGTCTTCAGTATAATACAACTTTGCTAAATTTTAAATACTCAGCTTGAAGTTTTCCATGGCAAGTGTCTGCCTCAGGCTGAAATGCATGCAGTACTTTACTTGTTTTGGAAGGCTTTAGTGAGTGGATGCATGCCTCACAATTGATTTCATAGGAAAACATTTTTTCCCCTATGAAAAATGTTTACAATTACAAAGGAAATTGTATTGTCTTCATATTCTGGAGCAGTGGCCTAAAGTTTGGCATGAGCTGTCCTGTGAAAATCTGCCTACATTTGGTTTGCATTTATAACCTGCTGGGAAAAAAATAATAAAGAAAAAGCCTTTGTATTTTTAGCCACTAAGGTTTGGCAGCTATCTTGGTCATAGCTTCATCTTCGCTGGATCTCCTCCTTGCATGGACTGAAGGGACCAAGCTGGACTTTTTGTGCAATTTCTTCTTTCTTTGACAAGTATTGTGGTCTGGAGAGCAGAGTTTGTAGCACGAGATTATCTCTCTTTTAGTGTCAAAGAACCCCTGCTGATGCCACAGCAATAAAAGGAAAACTGCCTAAGTGGAGCATTAAGAGCTGAACCTGAGTGTTACAAGGATAGGGACAACGATGGAGCACAGGAGAAGAGAGAGGAACTGAAATTATTAAGGAAAAGAAGAAAAGGTGAGAGTTAAAATGTAAAGATAATAGAAAGGATTTGGAACAGTTTGGATCTCAGAAAGGAATCATAGACCGGAAAGGCCAGCAGGGAATCTATGACTTTAATGTGGATGTACTGGAAATAGCATTGATGAAGGATTTATGTTTGGAAGATGATAGATATGTATTACCTTCTTCTGCCCCCTAGAACTGGTCTTTCACTCCTGCCAGATCATCTGTAGGCCAGATGACATGCATGTATTGCCTGCCTTTTGTGGCTGAGTCACAGAAGTGGGACGGCTTTTCACAATTCAAATACTTTTCTAGACTACATGTCAGAGGTCTGCGCTGTATCTACCAACCCAAATCAGTTGAGAGTGCATACGCATGATATAACTTCTAGTTAGAATTTTTGCTTTTAAAAGCTAGGAAGTTTTGCACTGACTTTCCAAACATAATCTTGTTGTTCTTTAGGCTTTTATGGATAATACATACTTATTTCATTGAAAATTCATAATGGAAAGTTTTTTACTGAAACCTGATATGAATTTGTCATTCTTACAATACTCTCAAGATTTTACATGCTTTGTGTTTCTGTCATCACCTGTCCCTGAGGAGGAAAACTCTAAATCAGAATATCCATTTGATGAGAATATTTGAGACACATTCAAGCTCATTGAGCTTTAAAGACAGGAGTATATGTGTAAGCTCAAAATGCAGCTGCCTGGAAAATGTTCAATGATGAGAAATTTGCAAGGTCTAAGGAGAGAAACCCATACATTTCTTTCTGGTCATCTCAGCTATGCTGTCTCATTTACTAGAGCTCCAGAGACAGTAATCGATCCATTCCCACACCTTGTGTGGTGCTCTGTATTTACCAACTCTGACTGTGTCAGTAAACACGGAGGAGTTTCCTTTGCCTTTCTACAGTAACACTAACTGGGCTATTACGCAACCTTAATACTTTTCTTTTTTTTTTTACTATTTACCATTTCTTTCTTGCTGTAATTCTAAACAACACTGACATTTACTTCTACAGAAAATTACAAATGGAGTTCTGCAATGAAATACAAAAGAATATTTTGACTTCAGCCCTGCTAAGTATGCAGTGCTTTGTCATGGTAAATGCTCCCCATAGATATCTTGTCTTATGATCACTGTTGCTTAGAGTTAAGGAAAAAACCAAATAACCAAGTGATAAAGTGTATTGCAAGATCAGTGGAACATGCTGAAACCCCGCTCCACCTAGGAAAATTGAGTCATTGCCACGATTAAGAGAAATGAGACGATAAATCCCTAGCAATCATCATCTCTCAAATATCCTAGCTAATAAATAACCATTTGTTTACAAATAGGCTGTATCATCCTCTGGTGGCTGAAGTCTGTGGAGCTAGATCATATTTACCTCTTTCTGAATCCTTCCAATAAGGCTTCTAAAAGGTTTTCCTTTGATGATCTTATGTCTATAAAAACTGAATCCACCTTAATCTCTTTGAATACTGTATTAAGTACAGCTTTTCTCAGTCTGTGCAAAGATCTTGAAATATCTTTGCGAGGATTTTTTCAAGATAGTTTAATTGTAAGTCATTTTAAGTGATATAATGTAGCTACATTTCCTTAGCCTAGAATTGTACTAAATTCAATGGGTTAATTATCTTTTGCAGTTACAATGAATTTTTTTTCCTAAAACACAGGCCCATCATGCACCTGAAAAGTGGTAATAAACAATGTTGAGTGCATCTCGATTATTAGAAATGTTAAACAATGAGCAGTAAAATAAAAATTTGATTACCAATGAGCATCTGAACATTAAGACAAAAGTGGTTTTTTCCAAATAATTTATTTCACAAGAAATTTTTAAAAGTTCTCTCACCTTTGAACTATTTTGTTTTGAAATATCTATTTTCAGCGTAGAGACAATGTTTAATGATATAAAATTCCTTCTTAATAAAAACAGGGATTTCACTCATCAAACCACCGCCATCAGTCATAAAGGCTGTCCTTTGTATGTGGTCCATATATCACATTTGTTTTAGTTTCCTCCTGAAAACAAAACACCTTTAGTACTAGTGAGATAACAAGGAGCTGTATTTTTACTCGTATAGACAACTTGGTTGCTGTGCCAGAAAGTCAAGTTTGCTTTTTTTTTTTTTTTTTAAGAAATTACTTCAGACAATTTTTTTCCCCACAATTCTTAAAATATACACCAGCACAAAACCAGCAATCGCAGATTCATTTGAAGACTTGAACTGTGGAATTGCATCTTAAGCAATTAAGAATTCTTTGTACTATGACAAGTAATACATACTAAACCTATTACCCAGAACTGGCCAAATGAGATCTTCTAATGTAACAGTAACTTTTTATCTTTTTAGTGAAATCAATATCTATAATTTTAACTTCCTGGATTTTCTGAATTTCCACTTGAGAGCATATATAGCCAATATGATCCTACATCTCTTCAATTTATATCTCTTCTGTCTGCTGCCCCTGAATCATGAACCTGTTCTTCAGTCAGTGTGCTGCATTTGTTTTACTTAAACTTAGTCTTGGCTCTCTGAATCTGGCTGATGTTCATTTAATACTTGACCATAATCAGCTACATCAATTAGTGAATTTCTGTTCAGATTAACTTCTTTTTCCAACATTATAGAATCGTTTCAGCAATCAAGATTTTATTCTGCTTCTGTTGTTGAGTTTTCCCCCCTGGAGACTGCATCCAGTTTTCCATTGTGTTTGATGGGAACTTTTCAATTTCCATTGAGAAACACCCTTTTTTTAAAAAAAAAAAAAAAAAAAAAATAAAGAATTTTCCCAATGCCGTAGCATTTCTCGCTTGTAAATGCTTTTCTAGTTCATCCTGAGACATGGCAAATGGGACTGAGCTAAGAAGCAGAGTTGGTTTTGTTCACATCTACCCTCTATAGCATTTCACATATGGGGCTGTAGTTGAATCTGCATAATATGGAAATACATGTTTTGTACATGTTTGTGCTTAATATACTGATACATCCGCATATGTTTAAATGCACAAATACACAAGAAGTTTTGAGTGGATTTTTTAATGAAACACAGAGATTATTTTTAATATTTTTATTTTAGTTTTCTTATCCTCTTTGTGTCCACTGCAGGTATACTTGAAACATATTAAGAATTTCCTAAACAGAGAATAAGGAAGTTCTCCAAATGGCATTCATGAAGTTAATTTCTTGAGAAAGAACGGCCAAAAGGCCATATTATTTGCTTGTACCTATTTAACTCTCCTATCCCTCTGAATCATGTTCCAGAATACAGGTTTCTTGAGTAGGAGGCAAATCTTAAATAAAAGCTCAAATGTTCTCCTTGAATAGATTGTCATGTTGTTATGACAGGTAAAAAAAGTAAATGAGCTATTAGATGTCACAGAACCGTAGAATCACCAGATTGTTTAGAACTTCAATCTGACTGATAGCACTGCACTGGAAGACACAGCTGTAGAAATCAAAATGCACATCCAAAACACGCTGAGTCATTACCCATGTTGTTTGAGAAAGTAATGTCTACTGATTTGCATTTGCTGTGCTGTACCTTATTTTGGAATTTTAAAATGTCTTTTAAATTCTTAGAGTATTAGACCTTTATATGTGTAAAGAGAATAACAGTTACAGGAGTTACTGTAAGAAATATTTTTACACTGTAGATACAATTTGCTATTTTTGGCATAAATTAATGACAGTGTGAAGGTAATTAAGAGGAAATGTCTAGTACAGTCTAGTTATAACATACTTAATTGATACTTTTGCCTACTTATTTTCCTTTGAAGTGTATTTGACACCGGGCACTGTCAGGTCACTGTAGTAGGATGCCTGTTGGCTTTAGATAAGATGTCAATTCCTAGGTTTTTTTTAATTTGCTTCCGAAAAGACAGAAGTGCCTAATGTAGTAAACACACAAATAATTATTCCAGAGCACTTAATGTAGGACTAGGAAAAGAGATAACTTGACATGCTTATAAATGCTGTATAAATATAGCGAAGAATGCAAACTGTAAAGTCTTTCATTAGAAAGTAATAGAAATGTAAATTGATTTCATGCAAGGCACACAAACTAGCTTTTTTCTGCAAAATTGTTTTGTTGTGAGACATCAGTGTGATGACACCAAAAGGGAAGGCAGACCTCTTGCCGTTGCATAGTTCTAAGAAGAAAGGGGTTTTCCCAGTGTCAGACCTGCCCAGGCTATTATTTCTATTGTTTCTAATAATAGCTGTTCAGCACTTCGACTATCTTCGAGACAAATTTCTTTCATTAAACCAGAAAACATACGCTAGATCTATTTCACAAAGGCCTACCTTCATGGACATACCTGTTAGCTCTCAAACTTGAATTCCTTTTTGAGTATAATGCGTTCTGCTGTGGTGGAATACCATTTCACTTATGGTCAGCAGTGAACTGACTTTCATGAGAACATAAGGTAACTTAAGAGCTATTGCTGCTGGGTGCTTGAATCTTGACCACTTTTGCATATACATAGAATGACGAGAGGACTCAGGTTTTACATGCTGGCACAGTGTTCCCAGAGGGCCAGAGTTTAAACTCTGGAAGCCGAATTTCAGTCGAGGTAGGTGCAAGTAGATCAAAAAAAGTACCTTTTGGAGGTTAGGAATAGATTAAGTGGCTGATGAAGAACTAAAAATATAGTATCTCAGATTGCTATTGGACTCTGACCAACTATTTTCTGCAGCTGTAAGTTCTTCTGGTGCTCACATGACCTGAGACGAATAGCTGTACAGATAAGTTCACAGACTATGACTGAATGTGATTTATGGTTTGAGGGATAGCATTGTCTCTTAGAGGCAGGTCCAAGTGCTAAACAGGACAGTGAACAGCTTCATAGTCCACTTCTCCTTGGCAGCTGAGTCCTTTGTTTGAGAATCTAAGCACTCACGCTAAATAAATTGTACCTAGATCTTACTACAGTATCCTGTCAAACACAAATCAATACAAAACCAATATATTTGAAAGGCAAATAGGCAAAGCCAAATAGGTCCCAGTGCATTGGGATCCACTGTGTGATGTTAGCTGAGCCTGTGCTGATACAGAATTTGGTGAAGGGCCCAGCTCAATGCTGAAGATGGCATAGGGAGAGGTTAGCTGACTAATTAATCCTCATACCTCAAATGATCCAGGAATTTTGATTCTGGCTACATGACTGACACCTTTGTAGAGTACAGGCATACCAGGTGTCTTCACGACAGGATCCAACAAGGGTACTAAGAGTTAGGAATTGTGCCTCCTTGTAGCAAAGCATTAGTAACTTCTCTGAAATTAAGTGACCCTCATGACTGTTAAAATTATTAACTACTTCACTGTCAATTAAAGGGCACAAGAAAAGAAACAGACAAACACATTCTAACATTTGCATGATGTCTGGCATCTTGTTTGTTTGATCGCAAACTGTTATCTTATTTTGGTGTCATTGCTGGAAATAGATTATATTTTATCTGCAGCACGGTACTGGTGGTTTTTTTGCTTTTTCTGAGCACTACTCAGAACCAGATTTTCAAAATATGACATCTATTTTTCAGGTAAAATTTGAGCATTCCTTTTTCTGCAAGCAAATGATAAAATATACAGATATGCATACAAACTTCCACTGTATGTGCTAACTGAATACAAACTAAGCACAAATGGGCTTTTACAGATGTAAATTCTATCATTTGCTTGTACAAGTGACAGTGATAAACAACCACATGCACCAGTGATTTGCATGCACGAAACTGAAGTTTAGCTTTGAGTGCTTTTTGAGACCCTAAGTGTCGTACCCTGTTGACAGCATATTTGACCTGAGAACATCAGCTTTTTAATCAAAACATTTCCTTGCAACTTCAGTTTATTTTCTTTATATCCACTACCATGTCTATTTATTTTTAATCTGTCATCAAAATATCTATCTTTGAATGGCGAGGGTGACTGTTGTCTTTTGCTGAGCTATTGCTAATTTGCTGGCAGGCATTGCTGTTTAAGTACATTTGCTACATTTTGGATCTAATTCTATTCATTTTGAAATGACTGGACATCTTTCCATTGGCTTTTTTTGACTGTACACTCCTTGGGGCAGGGATGTGTCTTCCATTGTTTTTTGCGAGTGCACTACCAGTGATGATGTCCAAGAAATAGAAGTAAACAATAACCTATTCTTTCAAGGAACAAAAGGATGTTCTTTTTGATGCATCCATCTTTCATCTCTCTTGAGTTTGCCATTCAAAGTCAGAAAACTGTTTGCAGGGTTTTTCACTTTCATCATTTTCCTAGGTTTATGCATCTTATAGTCTTCTCATGTAGCCTCATTAATTTGTTTCATACTTACTTGTTAAAATGTCTCTTTTAAAATCTACAATTGTGGGTAGAAAAATTATACAAAAATAAATTCTTCATGTTCTTTTGGAAGATGTATGATATCCCAGTCAGCAAAGGTTTCTTTGAAATTTTTACTTCATAGAGTTTTTTTCCTATATAGCATCCTACAAAAGCAGAAATAGTGAAAACATGGCCTTTACAGTTAAGGAGACATTGCTAGCTCCAGAGGACAGATATATTGACATTATTTATGGAATTTAAAATTATTCTGGAAAAGGAAAGTTCTGGATTTTGTGTTTCCTCTTCAAAGCCATGTCCTTTATTTCACCTTATAGTTGTATTATTGATCTCAAAACAGGCTTATCATAGGCAAAGGCAGCAAAGTCAGACTCAATATTAATTAATTAAAACTATACTGTTTAGATATATACTCTCTATCTCACTGGATTCAACCAATTGCAGGTTAAGGCCTGAATATAGGGGACAGAACTGTAAAACCTTAAACTCAAATCCCAGCAGTTGAATAGAAGAGTAATTGATAATGCACATGCTGGTTATCAGTTCCTAGTTTTAAGAAGATTCAATGAATTATGGTCAGTCTTATTTAGTTTTCTTTAATTTATGCTTAACACACTTTCTTTTTCTTCAATCCAAGAAACATAATGAATTTAAATGTATTTCCAGTCTGCAGAAGGAACAAGCAGAGAATGGGGAATATCTCAGCAGGACCAGAGAGTCAGCAGAAGTTGAAAGAAGTAGTCAAATTGAGCAATATGAACTAATTTCAGAATTAAAAGAAGAAATGTTTTTAGAAAGTGGTTTTGTGCATATTGTTTATACAGATACTACCAAATGGATTACTCATCTATTTTCATCATCAAGAAAATTCTACAGACTTCAGTTTTGACAGTTTTAAACAAAACCCATCATCTCAGCTCAAAACTATATTTGCATATGTATATATGCAGCCTGCTATGAAAAACAAGATGCTATTAGCACACTGAGTCCTTATGCTTCTCGCTACTACAAGAGGCAGATGCAATGAAAAGAGATTGGGAGAAGGAAAAAAAAAAAGGAAGAGAAAAAGGGCTCAGTGGAGGCAAACACATAAATGTTTTGGGCATCCTCCTTACTGCACAGCATATCTCAGCTCTCACAATGTTTCCCTAAGATTCCAGTGGATATATCAGAAATAAAGGCACATAGGGACACTCCGTAACATTGGAAATCAGAGATGAGTTGGTGCTCCTAAGACCTGCACTAGTTCCTACATAAATCTCCTCTGCACTTTACACAGAGGGCTATGTATGGTCTTCAGGTCAGCTGGTGGAGGAGAAATCCTGAAGGGCTAAACTCACACATATTCTTGTTGTCTGTTTCTCCCTGTTAATGGGACTCCTAACTTCAGTAGACCAGTCCTTGCACACTAATCCTTGGCTGCCACTTGAGTTGTTGTATCTCTTGTAAAGGTTCTTATGCCTTTTTCTGCTCCTGAAAGTTGAGTCTCTGGAAATTAAGATTTAGCATTCATTAAGAATCTATATAGACAAATTCTTTTTTCCTTATTTTAAAGCATATTTTTTAAATTTATTTGTTTCTAACCAATTATTATGAAGACAAATTACTTTCTCCTCAATTTTCTAAGTTAAATGAACTCATTGGAGATTTTCCTTCCTAAAATACAGAAAACTAGGTCAAACTTTTCAATTTGGCACAGATCCAGGCTTACCAAAGGAACTGAGAAGACTGCAGAATCACCCAGGGAAATACAGATGTTTTCAGATTGTGTGGAATAAATGTCTATGTGGCTGTGCTGCCTGCCTATTTGCCTCAGAACTGTGTTCCTTTCCTTTGAGTTTGCTAGATTAGGCCTTCTGTCCCACTCAGCGATGTCTTGACTGGATATGAGCCCAGGTGGACTCTCAGAAAAAGTCAGCAGAAAAAGCTGCTTCTTTTTCTCCTTCACACAATAATTTTGAGGGGAATGAAGCTTTCCATACGTGTTAAAGAACAGATACTTGTTTTCTCAAATCACAATGCTGCTATGGAAAGAGAGTGTATGGCCATCGCTGTCATCGAAGTATCTTGGGCAGGGTAGGGTGAAGGTCTGACTATGGGCAGAGAATACTTTTGTTTGTCAGCTATGTAGAATATAAACAACAAGGAACCATGCTCATGTTTAAAAGTCATTAAGCCTTTCAATTTTATTATGATGACCTTCTAGAAAAGAAGCTGTAGGAGCTCAGAAAAACTTCTAAAGGTTATAGGATTTTTGTTCCAAAAAAGGAACAGAAGTAAGTCTTTAAAGGCTAAAACCACACAACTCAAGGCTTGAATTGTGCAGCTTTTTTATATGGTTTCAGTATTTGTGAGCAAAAATGTTAGAATGTGGGGAGAACTGATATCAAAATTGTGGGTGGAAAGCTAGAAAACAAGATGTTTTGAAAATGCAGCTTGTAATGTATCAATTTTCATGCTAGACTGCATAGACAATGGTGGAATTCAAATAGTATTTTCAGCTTTTACTCTCTACAAATATCTACAGCATGTCTTTATATCCCAGAGTAACATAATTCTTTCAAGATAGCATTTATTAAGCATACACAATTATAGACTTTCTCAGACAGAAAACAGCTGAATAGATAGATCTCAAATTTGCCTACCTGCAGTAAAGTGCCCTGGAGAACAGAGCAGAGATGGATGAGTGGCAAAATGACTCATTAGGTGTTTGTATTAGCCTCTTTGAAAGATATAGTATGAAGGGAAATTTCAATAAGGTCCAAGTTTTCATGAGAAAGCAACTCTGTTTGCAACTCTTAAGCAAGGAATGAAATAGCCTAGAATGCAAGTTGACAGATACAGTGTGGAATGAGGCCCCTAGGAGCTTGTGTTGACAACAGAAAACCTTCTATTTGAATGTCTAAGGTGGTTAAAGGTCAAAAATATTAAAATGTTGAATGCAGTGGGTAGATGAATCCTGGACCAACAGATTTGTGAGGCAGCTGAAAGCCAAATGCTCCCTCTTTCATACAATGATAGCTGTGTTTTCATAATGTTTGCATAAATCTTGCTAACTTGTAATAGCCACTTTTGTACATTTTACATGCAACATCTTCAGTTTATCCACATTTATGTAAACATGAAAGTGCTTGAGAAGGACATGTCTTTGGACATGAATTGTTATGTAAGTAAATATCAACAAATATTTTACTTAGTTTCTGAGCAGTTATCTTAACTACTTACAAGAAAAAGTGACAAATTGCTAAAAAAGAAGAGATTGAGGAAGGAGCACAAATGTTCTTTTTAATCTGCCAGTGAACTACTCTATGATCTTATGCAACTCATTTAATTTGTGTATGACTTTCTTGTAGCCTTATTGTTTTCACTATATGTTTTACTATCATCTGATCTTAACCAAGAATAGGGATAAAAAAATGACACTGGATTCGAGAAGATTCCATCAAATTCCAACAAATCATTCCAATTCTTGTCCTGTAACCCAATTCACATTGTCATCACTCCCAAAGTCTTACTTTTTGAACTATGAAAAATGTACTTGGTCATGAAAGGTTTTCTTTTATGTTTTAGAACATCAGTATCTCTGAAATCTGTTTTTTCATGTAGCCCTGTTCTACAGCACAACACAAAACTGAAAAATATGCAAGAACATGGAGGGTGTGTTAATGAGTTGCGCTATTTATTTCACCAGCAATATTTTAAAAGAATTTCTCTTGGAAAACGAAAAATAGCTCTGGGCTCAGAAATTCTTAATATGTGTTGCGTATGGTCAAAGACGGTCTATATTCAGTAATATACTTAATTATTCTATACAGAAGCTAAATTATATGATACACCACAGTGTATGTAAGTGAAGGATTCATGCTACTTTTCGTAATTCTGTCAGCACATCTGAAAAGCATTGAACACAAGGTTGTTTTCTTGGGAACGTGGCGCTTCTGCTGTGGAATGGTTTGCCCTCTAGTGAGTCTTCCTGCTTTCTGTTTCTCAAGGTGTCATCTTCAAGGCAATTGCCATGTGATACAGGTTCCTGGCTCACCATTCTTCCACCTCAGCTCCAAATACGATTCTATGAACTTATGTTTTTAGTTCAATGTATGTACCATGTAAGTTGAAGGTTCTAAAAACGTTTCCTTAGGCAATACTGATGCACTCTCCAGCTCTGTGGTTTATTGCATTATCACAGTCTGTAATCTCATTCTTCTTTCAGTGATTACCTAAGATAAAACTCAGGGTAAAAGCACAGAGGCTTCTGCCTGGATCTGTAGAAACTGATAGTTTTCAGAAGGACCATTGAGGAGACTGGAAGAAGGTCTTGTTCCTTATCTCCTCAGCCTGCTGGTTTGGATTTTGTTTTCCTGTCCCGTTTGTTAGTGTTTCTAGATTTGTTTGTATCTCAAAGTGTGTTTGGCTTGAAGACCATTATTTCCCCCATCGAAATTCACGATGATTATTTGAAACTTTACCTCAGCCTGAAAAAATATATTCTACTTAGAATTCTCTTTGAATCCATTGAATAACAGCAATCTGGTTTGTGCAGAGAACAACTGAAAACACTCTGTTAGGATGAATTATTTTTAATAACTTATTTTTGCAATAGAGCTGTAAATCTCTTGCAGCACAAAATGGAAAGATGAGGGGACAAAGAGAAAAGAAAGAATGGGAAATTTGAAATCCAGCAGCCAAATACAAAACTTTGTGCTGTCTTTCATGTAGTCCAGGGATTGCCCTTCTTTTCTCAGGTTCACTCATGAGATCAACCATCTCAAAAATTTCTTTTGGTTTTGGGGGTTAAACTCTCTGGGATTAGGAGCAGAGCTTTCTGAGGCAAGGGCCCCCACCTTTGGAATTAGTTTTCCTTGGTACTCTGCCAATGTCCAGCTCCAGTAATCTTCAGGGCACATGGCAAAATATTTGTATTTAGGTTAGTTTACCTCTATTTTTAGATGGCTTGGTTTTGCTTTGAATTTTACTTTCCAGGTTTGAAGATGATAGATTGGGAATCATTATTTTCTAGCAGGATTATTTAGTATTACCATGGAAAAGTTTCTACGTAATTTATCAATCATTTTTATAACTGAGTGCTGCAGTTTCTGAATGAAAAACATTTTGATATTCACTTTTACTTTGCCATTTTCCAACCTGTGACACTGGAAGTACTTTGACACAAACTGGAAGAGCTGTCGAGGACAGAATTTTCTTCCTTGTGTGCTTTGTTGTGTGTGGAAGGAGGGGTGTGATTGTGCAGGCAGAGAGGCAGTGGGGTGGATTATCATCTATGTTGAACTCATTGCTTTGTTCTGGGCAATCCTGGTGTCGAATCCACCTTGGTATATTTCATAGACATTGTAGCTCTGCAAACTTTCCCCCAAAATGCCTGTATGTAGTTAGTACTGCCTTTTGCTAATGAGGCCCAAACTCTAAGAGTATCCAGAATGTTTAAATCTTTCCACACAAAAATGCAGACTTTCAATAAAGTCTATTACAGTGATTACAAATGAATTATTGTAAGTAAAGTACTTGATTATAAGCATTAATATTTATGGCTTGGTTGTCTTATTATTTACCTCAATTTTAAACACTGATAGTGGTAATTTCAACAGAAATGCTCCTTTTTGCACCAATCTGAGAAGACAGCACAAAACAAACACTTGACATGCTTGGAGAAAGGATCTTTAGAGATGTGCATTTTAAAAATACAGCTTTGGTGTGTGACTGCGACTTTTTTTTTTCCTCTATTGCCAGATTAGCACTTGCCCTTTGTCCAAACGTATTGTAGTAATAAGTACTATTCAGTCTCCCACAGTCACCATACTACTGTTGTGGCATAATGGAACCCAAGGCGAGGAATAAAAATGCGTCATGTAGTACATGATAACCACCTGCTTCCCAAAATACGCTGGGACAGATTCTCTCTCGGTGTAAAACTGACCAGCTCCTGAGGATGTGGCTCAGTATCTCTGTGGAGCACGTAGTAGCTATTGGTGAGGTCAATACACCCATCAGGTATAGCTCAGATATGTATCTTTGCACTGTAGGCTGTCAGATATTTCCAGTTAACTTTCAGAGCAGCTGCTCCTCAGGACAATGTAGTGTTATATTTAGAAGTGCAGACTGGTCACCTGATGGTGTCCTGATTTAAGAAGGATCAGGTCTGTGCTCACCCTTCATCCCTTTGAGATGAAAAAGGGAATGGCCGAAGAGCTGGCTTGGCTCTGGAACCACTAAGGAAATTCTTGTTGTGGTATAAACCACTCTTAATGAGATTGCATTTTTCCTGACCATGTCGAACTTCAGTCTGAGAAGGAAGCTAACACAAGGAATAACAGTCGCGAAGGAACTGCGGTCAAGAATGATTTAGCAGTTTACAGGTGATTTTTTTTGTCTTTTCCCTTCTTCTATCTGTGTTGATAAAATCAGAGAGCCGATGGCTAGTGCTAATTTAGATCTCCAGCCTGGATTTGCTCTTGTTTTTTCCCTTACTCCAGTTCTCCTTGTGCAGTACTGCGTGGCGCTGGCAGCCTGAGAGAGAGGGAGCTCCAGTCACACGCATAGACTCAGACCGCGGAGAGGAGATTAACATCAAGGAGCCCACATTTGCAATAGCGGGTGGTGCTGGGGTGGTGGGGGGAGGCGAGGGGAAAATAAAATAAAAGCAACAATCGGGTAAATGCGCGTCTCTTCTCGCCACCAGCACCTGGCACAGGTCTGAAACCGCTTGTTTTGCTTTGCTGTATTGCGCTTGCCTGGGTTATGGAGAGGGGA
>VXBA01001200.1:25705-75015 GCA_013399895.1 Serilophus lunatus
GCCCGGCGGGAGCGGCCCGGGTGCCGCCGCCGCAGCCAAAGTTTAACCTCACTTCGAGGGGCCGCGGCCGGCGGGGCCGCCGCTCCCCTCCCTTCGCCTCCCCTCGGCTTCCACCCGGCGGCGAGGGGCGAGTCACCTGGGGGAAGGAGCCCGGGCGCTGTGTCCCTCCAGCCCTGCTGTGTCATTGCGGACCAGGGGACGGCTGCTCGCTGCCGTGTGAGAACCTGCGGGTGACGGAGTTCAGCGTGAAATGGGTCAGATCGCACCCTTTGGTGCCGATGTGTCTGCTGCTGGTAGAAGCGGAAAGTAGGGAGGATGGGGTAGAAAAAGGTTGCCATTAAGATAATGTCAGCGGAGTGCATTGATCAGTGCTTTTGTCTGTGGGCACTGTCTTCATTTCCATTCATTTTTCTCGGCATGGGTTTGCTAAACTGAAGCCGATGAATTCTGCTATGTCTGTAGGTCTGTAACAGGCAGAGACTGATAAATGCGTAAGTTTCATCGTAATCCGGTGATGATTGCAAGGTGTGATCCATGCGTGGTAAACTGTAAAACGCATCCGTTTATATTTTATTTAAATGCGAGTACTTCTCTGAATGCACAGATAATCCCCAAAAGATTATTCTAGAGTAAATGTAAAAGAGAAATGTTGCCTTGTACTGGATTTGAGCCGTGTATCTCCAACTAGTTTTACTATAGTTTGGTTTTGTTACAAATGTGTAAGAGAACAGTAGCACAATGAAGGAATGTAAACCAAAAATGCAATAAATCAATGCAACAACTATGTCACACCACGTATGTGCATGACTAGAGCTCCAATTACCATGAGAAAAACAAGGAATTTTTTAAAAATTGTGCCTTTAATTGTAGACCCCGAGTTTTCAGCATTTGCCTCCTACACTCTCAGGTGTGTTACCGTTCAGTAAAATGTGTCCTTTTGTTTTAATTAAAAGACAGTATCGACGATGGATCATTTGAACAGGGCCTGTACAGTTTAAGGGGGTGGATACAAGGGCTTTATTTTTAAAACAGTAACTGGTGGTTTATATATTGTGATAGATGAACACAGTATTTCCTCTGCCTTGAGTTTATGAATATTTAATTCTGTCGTGACTACATATTGCTGTATGAAGCCGAATGATTTTTGTGTGTTTGAGAATCCCTTCCTTTGCATTGTGTTACTTACCAGAACTTAAAATTGTTTTATTTCAAAATAAAGAAAATTTAGAGCCAGGGTTGCCATTTACACGTGACTTCGTTGTGCCACTGCCTCGAGCATTTAAAAGCCCTGCCATCAGCAGAAATCCATGCTCAATAACTACTCTCTGATGTACCACACGGTCTAATGTTTTACCAATCACGGACATGAGGAGGGCAAACAAGGTGTGACCTAAGGTAATGAACACCAGAGAAGGCCTGATTCTCTGTGGTATGGCTAATTAACATGTTTAGATGCCTCAATATTGCACTGTTTTATTGTGTATTTGCCAGCATTTTCTGGACAAGGAAACAAAAGTACTACGGGTTTTTTTGTGTGTGTGTGTGTTTTTTCTTTTTTTTTTTTTTTTTGGTCTTAGCTGTAGCCATGCTAAAGTACTGTAATATACTCCTCTTTCTAAAATCCACAATTAGCTTTTAAAGGCTTGCCATTGCCAAGGTTGTTGCAATGACTAGCTTCTATTTTTCGGAAGTGCTGTGATATTTCAAACCTCCCTCAATGTATGTATCTTTTCTGGATGCTGTCCCAGGACAACCAGTACTTCTTATTAGTGCAGAACTCTTTCAGATATCTGGTAAAATAGTGGCAACAGAAATATGATGAGAAGGGGAAAACTCATTAAAATGATAGTAAAATCCAACACTATTGTGAAAAAAACCCCAAGTCAACCACGAAACTAAACTCAAGCTTTGCTGGAAACATCATCTAAGAACTTTCTAAATTGATTAAAATAACAGTACCATTGTTTATTTGACCCTGAGAGAAACATCAGAGGCACACTGATACATCCTACAAGCGTGAGTGCTCTACCTGAAAATTGTAAAGGACATTAGAACCTGCTTTCCTGACAGGCACATAGTTATGAATAACTATTAGGGTCTTGCAGTGTCTCATGATTTTACAGTCAGATTTGCTTTTTGAGATTGTGCTTCAGTTATAAAAACAATATATTTAATCACTGAACTCCATTTCCAATGCAGATAAAAGGAGTTTTGCTTCCCTCTAAATGGAGCTGGGTCAAATTGATGTACTAATAAAGGTGTTTTTGTCACTGCCTCCAAAAAGAACATTGCTGAATTAACCAAAGCAAGTATTTTCCTAAGTCCGTGGAATCTCAGTAGAAGCTACTACCATAGTCTCAATTATTGGAGATATTGGAGGATTTTTTTTTCCTGCTGTGTGTTCATTTTTTTAAATTTGTCTTTGAACTTCAGTAAAGTTCTGAAATGTGTGTAACTTGAAATACATCCCCCTGTCTTCAGCTGGGATGCTGACATGCTGAAGTGTGTGCTTAAGTGCTTTGTTGGAGGAAGACCTCCATTACTTCTCATATATCCTTCCATGTTGAAACTACCTCTGACCAATGTATAAGAGAAATTATGAAGATTGACTTTATAATTTATTAAGTGTACAGTACTTAGTGCTCTAAAGCATAATTGCCATTTAGGTGGGAGAAAATGAAGCAAAAATAGTGAAAGATTTTGAAAACAGCTGACTCTATATGGATACTATTTTTTCTCTTAAAGCAAAACACATCAGAAAATGTTTTTCCACACTCCTACAATGTTTTCTGTTATTTTAGTTAAAAGCATGTAGGTCTAACCCTATATACAGCAGCATGTTGACATTCTCCAGTATGACAAAGTGAATAACTGGCGGAGAGAACACCGTGCAATCCTGACTGTTCATTCCTGGCTGGAGGTTTAGCTGATGCCTGTGACATTTTATGTGGGTGTGTTGTCACACCATCTCACCATTCTCTGACTTGGTGCCAAGGGACGCAGTCCCCTATATTTTACCAAAGATTCTTTCCGGCTTACATTGGAGTGATTGCATCTTTACAAGGATCAGTGTAGGGAGAACTTGGGTAGTAGAGGGCAGCTCTGCAATTCCTTGGCATACTGGTGACTGTGGATGACATTTGTCGTAGCTGACATTATGACCAGAGTTTTCCCGGGGTTAGTACCCTGAGTTAGGACTTTCAAGTCCTCAACTCCAGCCAGTCTGCTACAGTGTTTCCATTTTCCAAAGTTCTGTGTAGCCCCTAAATTCTCCAAAAGTTGGTTTGAGGTATGGATTTGGGAATGTAGTGTTGCACACTACACTCACTTCCTGAGAAGGACCTCTGTATTTCTGTGATATGCACAAATCATTTAGCACAAATGATTTACAAGCACACCCAGAGCTTTCACTTTTTATGTGCATTCTAGATATAAAACCCTCTGTGAAATAGCTCCAAAGTGAAGAATTTTCTGTGTATTTACATGGAAATGAGCACACCAAGGTTGTAGCAAAAGCAAGCCAATCTGAGCTGAGTACATTGTTTTCTGGTTCAAAACCAATTTGCCAGTGTTTGATACGAGAGTTCTGAAGTGTTTTGTGGGCTTATTTGTATGTTATTTCCCAAGATGCTCACCTGTGATAACACTGTGAGAGTGGTACCCAGGTGTGAGCTTCTAGAGGGGAAAAGCTGAGTGCTTTGGGGAAAGGCACTTGGTATTAACTTGGGAATTCTTTTCTGCTGTACGCGTGATCTGATCTAATCATCAGTCCCTGAAAGCCTTCTGCTAATGTATTTACAAGTGTACTGCTATCAACAGTACAGTGGTTGTTCACTCATGCTCCACAAGCAGTAGGTCAGGAATAGTGGAAGATTCTCCAGGGGTAATCCTTTTTTAATAATTTCTCATATGTATTTAATTTTGTTTGATTTGGAAAGCTGTATGTTACTATGTGTTTACATTTAGAGAGCAGAAGACTTAAGAAATGCAGTTTATGCTTGAAGTAAACTGTGGAGAAGTTTCTTTTAGGGTGTGGATCGCTCCGGTCTCAGGTCAGATTGCTTAAATTGAGCACAGAAGAGTCAACCACTGTCTGTTTCCTGGAGATTTGAGTGGGTTTTTTTTTCAGATAATCTGGACCCCTTCTGCTGAGCAACCTGCAGTTAAGAACAAAAAACTGAAATGACTAATGGATACAAGGAACCAGTATGGGGTATGTGGGACAAAGAAAGCAGAGATAGACAACACTACCAGTTGCTGATGGTAGCAGCTTTTCTTGATAATGATATAAAATACAACACCTTGTGTTAGCTGGAGTTTCTAGGCAAGGAAGGCTTTGTGCTGGGTGTATCATAGGCTATGGTCTTGCCAAGATGTAATGCAGGCATGAATAGTCAAGGTCTGGCCATTGTCTGCCTGGATGGACAAATTTTTCACCACCCAGACACGAGAGAAGATTATACTCGTGGCTGTTGCTATTCTGATAGTTTGATGTCAAACAGAAATTTCAGTGTATCTTTAAAGTGAGGACAGAGCTGAAGAATAATGTGTCTTTCCCTAAATCATTATTAACATTTCCGAAGTCATTCAACAGCCCAGCAACATCAACTTGTCTTTTTCAGGTCCATTCTTAAGCATCTACTCTTCATTCTTAAGCTATTCCTGACCATGATGTGAGCCATCATGATATTGGCATTGATCTGCGTAGTTCAGTGTCTTCCTGATGAAATGATCTGAAGAAAGGCTAGCACCCTGTTCTGCTAGAATTCCCAAATCCTGGTGGCTGTCTGGATGGTGAGCTTGTCCCAGAGCTACAGACCCAGGACTTTCTGAGTCCCTCATATTCTCTGGGACGGGCTCTAATTCATGGCACTGTGGGGAGACTCTCAGGCACTTCTGCCTGGAATGGCTGACAGGTGCCTATGGAAGGGAGGTTTTAGCCCTTTGTATTGCTGATGTGGGCAGCAAAGCTATTAACTGTGCCATTAACCTGTTTCGATGAGCAAGACCCGAGGGCAATCTGCTTTGAGGAGACTAAATAAAAAATTCAGATTAAAAAAAAAATCAAAAAGAGGAAATTCACTGTGAACTGAAAGCCTTCCTTTGCAGGCAGGTCTACTTCTGCATTTCTATGCATTTCATGTACTCTGCCTCTCACTCTTCTCTTGCCTGCTAGTGAGAGGATGAATCCTTAGATGAACCAACGATTGTGCCTCTATTACAAAAATAAGCAGATTCGGAGAATAGAAAGAAACTGTTAGTTCCTCAGCTGAAGGCAAGACTAACAATCTCATATTTTATTACACATCAGAGAATCTAAAAGGAGGGAAGATACTGGGAACCAGGTCTCATCATTTTCATATCTCCAAAATTACTTTTTTTCTCATATTCTGGGAATCCTTTTTACTGTATAATCAGCAGGTCAAGGGAGGTGATTCTACCCCTCTTGTGAGCTCCACATCCAAGTCTGGGACCCCAACATAAGGAAGATATGCACCTGCTGGAGGGAGTCCAGAGGAGGCCACAAAGATGATCAGAGGGCTGGAGCACCTCTCCTATGGAGATAGGGTGAGACAGCTGAGATTGTTCAGCGTGGAGAGGAGAAAGCTCTGTGAAGACCTTACAGCAACTTCAGTATGTAAAAGGGGCCTACAAGAGAACTGGAGAGAGTCATTTTACAAGAACATGGAATGATAGGACAAGGGAGAAAGGCTTTAAACTGAAGGTGAGTAGGTTTAGGGAAGAAATTCTTTACTATGAAAATGGTAAGGCACTGGAACAAGTTGCCCAGGGAAGTTGTGGATGCCCCATCCCTGGAAGTGTCTAAGGCCAGGTTGTACAGAGCTTTGAGCAACCTGGTATAGTAGAAAGTGTCCCTGCCCATGGCAAGTGGGTTGGAACTACGTGATCTTTAAGGTTTCTTCCAACGCAAACTGTTCTAAGATTCCGTGATTCAATTATATGGGAAAAGTAGATTTCAACCTTAAGTAGATCAACATTATTATCATACTAAATCCAAAATACAACACTGTACCAGCTACTAAGAAGAAAATGAATGGTATCCCAGATGAAACCAGCGCAGTATAGTAAATATACATTTAATGTGTATTTATTTGAACGTGGCATATTGAGAATCTGTAATGGGGAGAATGAGGTACAGCATAGGTTTTATATTAAAGCATAAAGCTGGAGAGTGAGGAAATTACTTTTTTTGCTTTGCCTCTGTCTGTACTAAAACAATGTACATGAACGATTCTATAAAATTTTACCAAATTCTATATTTATGAAGAAAGAATATGCTGTTTAAAATAGTTGTGCCCTTAAATAAATTGTATGAGAAATGTTTTGGTAAAGTGTCAACAGCTATTTAAATTTTTCAACCAACTGATCAATAAGTGGATGAAGCTTGAAAAGGTGATCACACTCTGACTGGTTGCTGGTGTAAACATTGAGATAGAGAGATTTCTTGAAAAGTAAGTACTGCTTAGAGTTAATACAAAGTGGAATTAAGTGCATATGTAGTTGATTAGGTAACAAATCCAGGGACGTAAACAATGAACATCATGGGTGGGAGCTAAACAACGCTCTCGAGTCATTGACAGCGCAACCACAAGTTTTGTATGCAGAAGACACAGAACTGACTCTCTGGCTAAAGGCAGTTTTATCTTGGCTGCAGAAGGATTGTGACGGTTCCTACTTGGAGGAAGACACAGCACTGAAAAGGGCTTTGTTGTCTCCTCTTGAGCAGTTGGGACATTGCCTTGACTCAGATGTAGTGGTATGCATTCATGCCTATGTGCTGAGACTGGAAAACAGTCCTATTCAGGACTGCGTATGACAGCCGTGAACTTGGCCAGTGCATGGCATATCCTTCCCATTTAAGTGGAGCTTGTTCTCAAAAGCCCAGTATTCACAGGAACTCCTGGCCAAGAGTTGAGTGCCAGCTTGTAACAAATCTGAGGCTTCAGACAATGGATAATCAATGAAGCTAGAAACGAACAATACCCATGTTGTTGCATGCTATTCCCAGTGTTTTCCTAGATGCTTGCTGTGTTTTTAGACCATCTCTATCTGTGGTAAAAACTTACTGTGTTGCACTGCATCCTTATGGCACAATAATTTTTACTATACTGAGGTTATGGTTTACTTAATTGCCTAAGCTAAGAGGGATGTATAGTTACTGATGTGTGAAGTGGTTCAGTTTTTGTTTGGTTCTGTACTTGGTTGTACACTGTCAGGCTGTAGCCATGCAGCTCATATAGTGACTGGGATTGTTCCCCAGCACCTTGTGTTAGGTGTACTGACTAGCTGCCAGTAGTAATTGTCCAGTAAGGGTGTAAAAAGTTGCAGCCTTGGCAGAGTTATTAGTTTCTAATGCCTTGTCTCTGCAAATACCCAAATAGTAAAGAAAAAGGGACTGCTGCCATAAATGGGAAAAATGGGAACAGGAGCACTGATAATAATTTCCATAAAAGTAGGGATCAGATCAGGTTCTAATGTGATGTTTAAATGTGTAGAAGAAAAAAATGCAGATTTGAAAGGAATGCAGATGTTAAGTATTCTACAATAGTTTCTTTCCTCCATCACTTGTCATCCTTTCTGCATGGCTCTAAAATTTTCCTCTGCTTATAATGAAAACTTCTGTTTTGTTTCAATTCCCCACATTGCATTCTGAGCTATAAGATGAATATTAATTGTTCTAGGAACTCTAGTAACCTGTGCATCCCAGTTAAGGGATAAAACAAGACACAATTTGGCTCATAGTATGGATAAGGAAGTCACATATAAAATTTATTAGACAGCCGTGATTTACTAGAAAAAGAGTAATTCTTCCATGCCTAGTGGCTTCTGCCATGTGCTTAAATACAGCTGTTATTTTCATTATACATTATATGAAGTGAAGACTAGTCTTGTTGCAGAAGCAGAATAGAAGTAGTTTCTTTGTCTGAAAAGCAAGTATGGGGTGAAGAAAAGTTACAGACTCAAGCCACAAAGCTTGGTTAATACACTTACTGTTCCTGGGCTTCTGAGTTCATTCCATCACACACCTCGTTCTATGGTTACAGAGTTTATTCTTTTCAAAAAGTTACTCTACACAGGTTTTTCGAAGTGATGATCTGATCATTGAGTGCAGGGAAAATAAAATGAGTATTTCCCCCTATAGTTCTAGACCACCTGCAAACCATTCTTGTAGTTAACTGGAGAATGAAAATAAAATGGTGTGGAGCCTATGCCTGTTCCATTACGATATAGTCTGTGTTAATTGTTTTCAACGAGTGCCTCAAGCACCACTAACACCTCTTCTTTGCTATTAAGTAATGATGGTTGTCTCACCATCATTGTTACTGAGTCTACATTCATATTTAGGAGCCCATTGCAGAAAATCTATTTTTAGATCCAAATTAACATGTTCAAGGTAAGACTTTGCGGAAGGGGAGTTAAAAGGCTAGTATCTACAAAAGATAATTTTTATGGCTATTAGTAGTAATTCTGTATTCAGTATAGTGTAAGTAAATGGATATTGTACCTTCCTGAGGAGTCAAAAAGATTGTGAGTTACTGCTTTGTGGTAGTTACCCTGTCAATCAGACATAACACAGGATGGGTAACTACAAGTCCTCACAGATGGGCAGGTGAGTATGTTATGTGCAGGTTGGTTGTAAATAACCTTTGCTCTTAAGGCGAATTAAGAGTGAAAGGGAGTGACATGGAGGGGTAGTGGGGAAGTAACTGGAAAGCTAATTGAAAGGAGCAACTTCTGAGTAGGGCTGGAAGGAAGGAGCATGTAAGGTTTGTATTTTGAGACAAAAGAACTTTTTGAAATGTGCATTGGGTCCTTGTGGAGTTAAGGACGCACACAGCAAAATTTCACAGAGTTCACGAAACACCTGTAGAGGCTTCACAGGCATTATACAGTGCCCTGGTTAGGCTTGTTAACTTTATTGAGTGTGCTTTGAGGACATGAAGACTTTCAAAGTATTTGAAAGCCACTTCTAATAATTGGCTTACTCTCTCCCACCATAGTGGATATGTTTCATATCCAATAAAAGACAACAGCAAATCCTTGCCAAAGCCAACAGATACAATAATATTTAGGCTTGTTTGAGATACGACAGTTTAAAAAGGTTATCCCCAGAGATCTTGGAAATTAAACAATCCCCATTTTTGTCCTGTCTCATTTCTCCCATGACTATCATAGGATATACTCTTAAACTAAATTTTCCCTGACCTAGTAAGTGGTTTCAGGAAGGTCAGTCCACTTTTAGAGAATGAAAAGTCTCTGTGAGTGTGAGAGTGTGTGTGTGTCTATATAAGCTGATTTGTAACTGGAAGCATGTTTCAACTTTACTGTGTCAAGGAGACATGGTAAAATTTTCAAGTGATAAACTGACTTCTTAAGCAAAGCAGCCATCATCCACATTATTGCCTACATCACCGCACACATGGTGTGACACAGGAAATGACACACCATTATCAGATGGCTGTTAAGATGGATGCAGAGAAATGGTGAGCTTGCTGGCATGGCCTCAAAGACAAGACATCCACAGATGTTCTGTGGTCACTTAAGTGCATGCAGTTAAACCGTGCCTGCTGTGCACTTGGGGAAAATTTTGTTTAAACAGAGAACGTGTAAGTTTAGAGGAGGTCATGAATATTTTTCCAGAGGGACAAGGAAGGAAGGAAACAAGCCGACTTAAAGGGAAGGAAGGCCATATAGGTTTTCAAAAGACCAAGTGTTGCAAAGCAGTAATAAAAGGTCAGACATCCATCCCGAACCTGACTTTGTATGCCTCTCAGAGTAGGAAGGTAGCTAATGTAGTGGACGCTTACTGTCATCTGCTCTCATGGTCTTATGCAAAGCTCAGCCTTATTAGACCTTAAAATGGGAAACAAAAGTTGCCACTTTTGGAACTTGTCAAGACGACATGCACTGTGCAGAAGATAAAAAATTGATGAATCAATTTGAAGAGAGGCCATATGAAGGTTAGAGCATCAGAAGTGATCAAGGTCAGTGTGGCTCAGGGAGTCTTTACAAGAACAATCATACCACCATAACATATCATGAGATAATCAGCCAGATCTACATCAAAATTGGAATCACCCTATGCTGGGAAATGTTGTTCAGGACAGTAGAAAGGCTCTGGCCTCCCTGGTCTGTTCTCTACTGTGCATGTTCTGCCTGTTAGTAAGATTTACCAGCTTTCTCTTTATAGTCAGGGTTTATAGTCATACTCTTGCTTCTTGTTGCATGCAGAACAGTTGCTAAGGTTGTTCTTCCTAACCAGTCAAGTAATGCAGTCATACTTAAGTGCTATTGTTTTAGACTTCCTTCCTGACAGCAGGTTATTGTTAGGTCACACTATCCTATGGACTGTGGCCTTACTCCTGGTAGCCCAGAACTATCCATACCGCCCATTTTTGTCTGCAGGTACAAACAAAATCCATAGAAAGGTGTTTTTCTGCAATGTCAGTCTGTATTTCATAAGTGACTGTGCATATTACCTATGACCATATCATGACACGTCTTAGTCATACATCCACATCTGATGATAATAACTGGAAGAGACCAGAAACAGTAAAATTAGAAAACTGTAGGTAACAGGTGCTTATGTATTTTATACTGTGTGTTATTACTAAGAACTAGGAGCATGAAGACACAGTGACACAACAGTTAACAAATGCCTAAAGTGTTACTCTCTTATTCACTGATACAGGTGACTTCTTTCTTACTTACACGAAGAAAAATTATAGATTAATCTGTCATAGGTAGAACTTTTGCCATTTTTAAGATGCAGGTCAGAGCAGTTGCACTCGTTGACACACAGTTCTGTAGTATCAATAGTCTCAGCATGCAATCTGGTCCTTGCTTTGTCATACATCTATGGCAGAGTCTGTCACAGCTACCCAGAAAACTGTGAGGAGGAGTTCAGGAGTTCAGCAGTCAGGGTCAGGACCTCTGAAAGGTGGAGATCACTGCAGAGAATTTAAAAGGTGAGCTACCAAATGATAAATACAGAAATGCACTGTGCAGCAAACTACCCCACGCAAACAGAAGTATATATGTTGTATATACTCTGCAGAGTAAAGGCAGAAAATGCTAAGTCCTCCTTTCAACCAAGTCTTGTTGTATTATAATGGTGCATAAAATAATGGGAGAAAAGCCTATGTACAACAGTGAGGCAAGAATAACAAACTCCTAATTAAGAGCCAAACCAGTGTAAAATGCATAAATGCAACAATAGGATCTAGTGATAAATTTAATGTGCTAAGTTACAGAAAAGAAGAACAAGGCAGTTTATCCATTTCCCTCTGTTGTTAGTGAGCGTGAGGGATTGGTGCCTGCTTATATAGCAGATGACTGCTTCACTTGTAGTATCTGGAGGCACATTCACCATAGGTAAAATGCTATTCCAGTACTCCATCCAGTTGGTACTGGATCCCAATACTGGCCACAGTGAGGTACAGTCTTAAATCACATCTGTAGTGTGTTACTGTCTCCTTTCCTGACATCCTTCCATACCAGTGCCAGGGTGTACTGGAATGCTCCTGTGGGTTCAGCAACAGAGAACAGAGACTGGATCCTTAATGTGAATATTGCTGTCCCTCTCTGACTGCAGCTTTAGCACTTTACCATCAGCCCAGATGTGTGAGGATCGAAAAGACTAGTAAATTCTTGAATTTAAAAAACAGAGTTTGGAAAAGTGCTTCTAATATGCTAACAACATCTTTAAAGTTGAGATCTTATTTTTGACTGATAGTAGGCTAAGGACAAATTTTGTGTCCTACTAGCAAGGGAAGTTTGTGGTGTTTTTCACAGGTGTATTATCTTTTACTTACTTGAAGTGATTTAGGACTGAGTAAAACTTGTTATGAATAGAAACTGTGCAGGAGGGAGTGGAGAGGTACAGATTATTCAAAAATAATCCAGAGGAAGGTATATTAGTAGGTTCAGATGAAGTCAGATGTGCATTGTCAGTGCTCTAATAGCTCAGAGGATTCTTATATTTACATACCTAGGAGAATGACATTCCATAGCATCAATGGGAAATTGAAACTCACTTCTGTTCTTCAAGGCTGTAAGAGAACTGTTTTGACCAGTATAATTTTGAGAGTAATTTTGACATTTGGAGAAAACAGAAGGAACATGGAGGGTCTCAGTTCAAAATAAATCTGACGGTTTAAAGTTTGCCAAAATAACAATTTTACTGGACACGCATTACTCTATTCCACACAAAAAAACCAGAAAGTCAGTTGATGAGATTTTTGTTTGGGATTAGGAATTATCCTGCCTTGGAGCAGGGGAATGCTGTAAATCTTCCACTTTGTTCTTGTATGATTCTATGCTGGAAAATGCTTTGATGCTTTTTAAAATGGAACTGCATCTACAGAGAGTTTTCAGATGCACTCAAACTCTAAAAGTTGATACGAATTACCTGACAATTGTCTAAAATGAATGCATCTGTAAATAAAATTACTCACTGCAGTCTCACAGTCAGATGTGCATGCTTGCAGGATCACATCTTGGAATTCTGAGTTTTTGAGTGAGCAGTACTGTGTTTCTTTATGTATTAAACATTGCTGCTACAATGAAACCTGTATACTTACATGTTCATGTAAGTGTAATATTTCAACAGTTATAAAATTGTATACCCTGCTGTATCAAAAACCATCTTAGAGCTCATTAACACAAGTGTGCTGGGGATCTGATAACTAACCTGAATCTGTTTTTGGTATATAGTTCATGTAAAGTCCTACTGTAATAACTGAACAATGGTTTGAAGCATCTTAAAAAGAATATATTTTTTAAAGTTGAAAGTGTAGCTAACTTGCATTTTCCAAGGGTAATATTTAAAGAGGTATTACATTATAATGCAATATTTCCAAATAGTCTTTTTTTAGAAGGGATGCATAACAGTGTCGAATATTGCTGTTGGTACTATAGCCTTAGCCTGCACAGCAGATTTATAAGATCAGAATTCTTTGTGCTCTTGCTGGAGGATCAGTTTGAAAAGTAACACATCTGTAATAGATTCAGGTTGCTTTTTTTTTTATTTTTTTATCAGCAGCTGAAGATGACACTCTTAAGAAAGGGCAGAATTCATACCTACAAATACATTTGTCAACAAAATAGGAGCATGTGAGACAACAGTTCAGTCACATTTCACTTTCATTTTTTCTCTTTTGTGCTAGGGAGTAACTTTCAAGTGTCAGCTCTTTCAGCTGAGTGTCAGCCTTTTTATAATTTGCTGCAGTATGTCAACCCCTTTGGAATTACCATATGTTAGCTGTTTACCATATCGACTGAAAGCATGCGCATTGAGCTGTTCCCCTTTGGCCTACCTGTGTTGCTCCTGGTGACAGCTAGGTGATTATTTTAGCAGACAATTCAGCTGCTGGCAGGAATGCCCCAGGTGCACTCCATGTGGCTGTGCTGAATCTGGGAAGGTCGGTCTTTCACAGAACCAAACAACAGGAAGAATGGGGCTGGGTGGTGGATGTGCTTGGCAGGCTGGCTAGTGAGCAGGAAGACTTAGAGGCCTAATCCCTTCCTTCCTTGCCTGAATATTTAGGCAGTCAGGGAACAATTGCACTGTAGGTTCTGTGATCTCCGTGGGAATTTAGTTCTGAGAAGTCCTGGCTACGGAAGAAGGGGAATCTCTTTGTCCCAATATCTTCATGAGTTAATACTACCACTGCAGGATGTTAGCACCCAGCAAATATTTAAAATATTGGAATAACCCTATTTTCCCCTGTCTTTGCTGTCAAAAACAAGAATGGCAAAGGGCTTTACTCATGGCAAAACTTGTGTTAATAATGGTAATGTGCCTATGCGTGTCTGGTTTTGGATTGTGTCCAGTGGCTGGTTCCTGAGTGTAAACCAGAGCTTTTTCTGGCATTTTTCTGTGTCTGACATTCAATTTGGACCTGTACTGCAGAGGGAAACAGTAGTAAGCTAGTTACGGAGTGCCAGATAGTAAGAGGATGACAAGTCTTTTCCAGTCTTGTGTGAATGCTATTGAATGAGCAGTCAGTGTGCTAGGGGCCAGTGAGCCAACAAATATGTTCAGCATTCTCAGAAAATAGTCTTCAGAATAGTAGGAGGTGTGATTATGAAGGGGAAGCATTTGAAAGCTATAGATAGTGGAGTTAGGCAGGAGAAGTGAGCTTAGCAGGAAGGCATTTTGAAGAGAAATGGGGCTCTGCCTAAGATTTTCCCACAGCAGCTTTGCCCATCCAGCTTGCACATCCTGCTGGCATGAAGCCCATGGGGGCAGGAGGCTGCCAGCATATTTCCCTGTGGGAATAGAGGAATGAAGGTTATAGGGAAGTGTCAAGGGGATGTACACATGGCTTGGACACAAAGAAAGCTGTACAAGGAGCATCCCTGCCAGGACTGCAGCTGGAGCAGTGGCCAGGACTGACTGTGTGTATTTCAGCTGCTTTCACCAATTCTCTGCGTAGGGTGAAAGTGAATTCTCTGAGGCAGAATTGTCTGACAGTTTCTCCTCTTATATTAGCTGTATTATTTACCAATTTAGAAAATGATTCAGTAGGGGATAACTAGTGTTCTGAGATCATGATGGGTCTAGTCAGCCTTCCAGAGAGTACAGCAATTACCATGTGGATAGAGGTGAATGTGACAGAGAGGCTGAGTGGCTGCTCTCTCTAACCTGAACATTAGTTTTGTGTGTACACCTCTTCTCTGTGATTAGCATCAATGGAAATGCCATCACCAGGGTCCTGCTGGCAGCTGCAACTTAATAAGCAAAATGGAGGGAGTTAGGTGTTCTTCTTTTTCATTTTTCATTAAATAGGGCAAAATACACAATAAGTGAAGTCTGATTTGCATGTACATTTATATGCATGTATAATAGATCTGAATGTTAATGTGGGAAATTACTTTATTTCAACTTGATGGCCTGTATGATTGATTTTTAGAATTGTTTTCTTCTTTGTAACTTTCAGTAAGTTTCTGTTGCAAAATAGTGCACCTAAATTCCTTATGAAATACTCAAGCATTTTGTAGCCTACTAGATAAGGACTTTGTTGCTGTCTATTTGAAAATATTTTTATTAAAATTCATTGCCAACTTTTCGATAAATTCTTATTTTTTTCCTCTGTCAAATGTATTATTATGAGTATAACAATGAATGCTGTCATTAAGAAATACTATGCATTTAATAGCCATAATTTAAAACTTCTATTTCACTGGGAAATGCCTCTGTGTGTCTGTGTGTGTAAAAGCTAGTTTTCATTGGATTTTGAATGCAACTAAGTCTTGGAATGAACTAGCAAATATCTTTGTTTAAACTTAACAATGATTGATATTTTCAGAATTATTTTTTATAGCAGTTTTCTTTATATCTCTGTTGTGTTCTGGGTACAACAGGGCAGCTTACTTGCTGCTGAATTAAAATCTGTGGTTTAATAGCGGTTTGACTTGTCTAGGCAATAAACCGTCTCCCACGAATGGAAGTGCTATCAAGATAAAACATGTTAAGTTAATTCTGTAACAAATCCCTGTGTTGCTGATGGAAAATATTTCAGAAGAATTATTCCCTGCTATGCACAGAGACTTCGTGAATTTCAGGATAATGGCAACAATGTTCTCTGAGGGGTCTACTGAAATATACCCTTTCCTGAAGCACTGTCTGAATTCTTCTTGGAAGTATTTGTGGATCAGAAACTGGCTATGGCCTAACTACACTTTCATTTGCTCTACTTTAACAAAAGGTATGATTTTAAACTGACTTTAGGAATTTGGTGAAAATTCCTGTGTGGATACACTTAATTCAGTTAAACCTAGCTAATACAAATTTAATATGCATGGGTAATTTATAGGTATAAGCTAAGCTAACAGAGTAAGTTTTTAACTGTTTACATAAATCAGATTTTAAACAGACAAGGAAAAACTTTCATATAGTACAAGACTGAGAAGATTGGGACTGTTTACCTTGGAGAGGAAATGAATCAGAAGTGAGATGATAAAAGGTTACAGACAATGAAGGCATAGGCTCTACAGAGCAAGAAATGCTATTCTACCATCAGGGAAGAAAAAGGAGCATTCAGTGAAGGTTAAAAGTGGCAAAGTCAAAAGTAAGTCCAAGGAAGTGTTCTGCCATGCCAGGAACTAGTTGCTGATGGAAGCTATAGTCACTGGATAACTCTGAGGGCAAGAGTTTAACAGGACTGAAGAGGAACCAAGTGTTACATGCAGGATAGACTTAGCTTTGATTTAACTGGAGAAGAAGGTTCAGGTGAAGGAGAAGGAATGACCTCTGCAGCTTGATGGTGCAAGAGCCAAAACGGTTGTGAAACATTGGAATAGGCTGCTCAGGAAAGTGGTTGAGTCACCATCCCTGGACCTATTTGAGAGACAGCTAGATCTGGGTTTAAGGACATGGTTTAAGGGTTGATTTGGCAGTATTGGCTGTTGGACTCCATGACATTAGATGTCTTTTCCAACCTAAATGATTCTATGGTTCTATCCAACTGCAATGGTAGGGATTAAAAATAGAAAGAATGGTAAATGCCTGTTTGGTTCAAGCTGCTCTGTTATTGATGAGGTCAAAAGGACTGTTTTCCCCATGTCTTTCCTATGCTGCTTGTGCAATCTGTTGGTTGCAGTATTCTGTCTGGGTAGATCTCCAGTAGCAGTTTCTCATTACTGGATGGATTACCACAGTTGTTCCCATTTCCTTCCAAAATCTCATCATATCTGATTATGCCTTTAAAGCTAAGTGAACTCTTTTGTGGTCTTATTAGGATTTTAAAACACTACATTTCATTGTTTCTAAGGAAGAAATGCCACAAATTTGTCTGTAAAGGTGCCTGTCTCTCCCACACACATGGATAATAGGAAATACTTTTGTCTGGTTACCAGAGTAGGACTCTGTCAGGCTTGATGCTGTGAACCTGGAGCCTATTCCAGTGCCCAGCCACCCTCTGGGTGAAGAATCTTCTTCTAATATCCAACCTAAACCTCCTCTGACACAGCTTCAGGCCATTCCCTCAGGTCCTGTCACTAGTCTCCACAGAGAAGGGATCAATGCCAGTCCATCTTCTTCCACTCACGAGGAAGTTGTGCATTGTGATGAGGTCCCTGGAAGTGGAAGCGCATCACAGGACAAGGTGGTTTGTTCATGGTTGCAGCTGCTTATCAAATGAACTGGAATCACAGAGCCCTCCAGAGGACTCTTGGCTGCTAGCACAGTCTAATGGAAGAGCCCCTATAAATAGCCTCAGACAAGCAATGCAGACAGAGCTGGAAAACGAAGATGACCGGTTCTCATCCACTGCCGCACCCTGGTGATTGTAGTCTCTTAGACTACAATCTTGAACACAATTCCTAGAGGGTAAAGGGGACTATATTTTGCTGATCAAACAGAAGAGCCTAGAATCAGCCTCCTGAGTTGGATTTGTGGAGACACTGGGAAAACTACCGTGCAGAGTTAACCAGCACTTCTGGGTTGGCCCCAGTTCAGCGCAGTGAGCTGTGTGCTACATAGATGAGAGGTCTGGAAAGTGACATCTTTTTCACATGGGTTTCTGTCTTTTTGTTGCTTACTGCTCTGCAGCAGACACTGGGAATGTCTGCTGCCTCTTGGCTCTCCTTTGTCAGCAGCTGCTGCTTTTTATCTGTGGAAGAAGCCAAATCATCTCCCCTGTTAGGCAGCTAGGTTGTTCGTGACCCAGATGCTACCTGAGTCTTCTGTGTTACTGGTGCAGATTGAACATTGTGGCAGCCCAAGAATATGTGTGGTGGGATGCTATTTCTTTGTCTCATGTGCTCGGCTCACCCTGCCAGGATTTTTTTTCCACACACGAGTTCTCTGTTTGCTGTTTATGATGGAAGGGGGTCACAAGTTAAGTCAAAGGTCATTGAATCATTCACTTTGTCCCTATCATTTACCCTCATATCCCACCATTCTTAGTCATACCTACAGTGCACTAATTGCACTGTGGTGTAAAGACTTGACATGCAAATCTGCCATTGGTTATTATTGTAGCCTGCCTTGTGCACCAGGTCTTCTGACTGTCTCTAATGAACTGTGTATACTCCACAGAGTCACAGACTGGGAACAATGACCCAGTCATTGTCATATTCAGAGTGTAAGAAGTACCCCCTATGTAGGGTAGAAGATGGGGGTGGTTTTTAATTGAGTTTTCTTTTTGTTTGTTTGTTTTGTATGGCATTGTTATTATTCTATTTTTCTTCACTAAGAGTCATGCATTGGACAAGAGAGAGTCAAGAATAACTTTTTTTCCTGCTACTTTCTTCACCTCCCCTCCATTTCTTCTAGTTCTTTTAGATCTATGGAGACACAACTTCATCAGACCCAAAAAATGGGGAGAATTGATGGGTCAATGGGGGAGGTAATCTGATCAAAAGATTATTCAAAAATACTTCATTAGAAGAATTTCAGATTTGATCTGATTTCAGTACCTCAGAGACAGGTTCTCACACTCATGTCTGTATTCATGGCAAGCTGAACAGGATCCTGTTACTTGAAGATTTCCTTGCAGGATAATCTGATACCCTTGCACTTTGGCATTTGGTGGTGCAGAGCCAAGACTTTGAGAACTGTGTAAGTCCCAGCAGTAAATGGTGCTTACTCATTAGGTCCTCAGGAAAAAACCTAGATATTTCCAATGGTGAGGCCATTGGACCAAAGGTGTGAAAGCTCTAGTGACACAGTCCATGGCAGTGTGGCTGCCAGGAGGGTGCTTGCCCCTCCTGGAATCCTGGCCCTGTCCTGGGAGATGTAGCAGCTGCTTGAAGAAAATGGCTTGTTCCTCAAGCTCATGGCTACTGTTAACATCAATACTAGTTTCCCTTAGGCTCAGAGAAGTGGTGGGGGTCACCTCTCTTCTAAAGCAGCAGCCTGCAGACTGTCCCAGCCATATGGCAGTGGGAGCTTTTAAAATTTTATTCTGTTTGTTAAAATATCACTTCAATCTAAAGGAAAATGAAAGCAAATAGAAAGTAATTCCTCGTGAATGTGAACTGCTGTCTTCTGTCTGGCTCCAAAGGGGAGCCTGAGAGCAGCTTGCCAGCTGCACTGGGGAACAACTTCTCCCATTAAAGAGATATGGCAATGCATTTCTCTTCCCAGCTGGCATTCATGTTTATGGTTCTTCCCGGTGGAAGCAGAGCTCTCCAGAGGACTGCTGGCTAATAATGCAGTCTAATGGAAGTGTCCCTGTGCTGGGTGATACTCAGGATGGAAGCATGAGCCTTACAGCTTGCATTAAAAAGTCAGACCCTGTAAGTAAAGGCTGTAATGATTCATTTTCTTCGTGGATGGACTGTAGGGAAGCATGTGTAACATACAGTTACAGCTAGGACGATAGTAAAACCAATATAAAACAAAACCATGCCAGTAAAAGGAACATTAAAAAAATGTCAGTGAAGAAATAAAGCAAAGGTGATACATGGCTCATTCTACAACCAGAAAGTGTTTGTCAGTCTTTCTTATGGGAATATCAGGTTGTAATTCTGAGATAAGCTACATTAATACTGAAGTAAGAGTTTTGTGCATGTATACAACTATGGATTTTAGGAGGGTGATAGTTTTAGAAAAGCCTTTTTCTGGTGCTTACCTACTGTACTTTTTTGAAATATTCTTTGCACACTAAAATATACTGCAAGTTGGAGTGCATGTCTTGTATTTAGATGTTGTATTATGATGGCTGTAAAATAAACCACTTAGAATAATGTGCAATTGAACTCCATTAATATTATGTGTTAGCCTAAAATTTTTGCTGCAGTGAGGTTATTTTTATGTAAATAGGGAAGTCTGGATTGTAATGTAAACAATTTCCATTCTATAGTCAGCAACTGGACTGTATTTCTTTTTGACATTTTTGAAAAACATGTTACATAAGATTAGTAAAAAAATCACTCATTGGAGTTTTTATATTTAATTTCACACGGCTGTGCTAACTGAAAGAGGGAACACTATGTTAGAAAGACAATATTTTCTTTGTTTGGAGAGAGGGATGTTACCTTTGATTTGCTTACTTGTGGTTATTGGTTGTTACTGGGAACGCTAACATTTTGGAGCTGAAATTAATAAAGTTGAGATCCGTTAAACAGAGAAAAATACAAAAGAGAAAAATGCGTGTTCCTGTGAAAAATCCTGTGGTAGGTAATAGTAAAGCTATGTGTCCTTTTTTAGGTACTAAAATGTAAAGTAGGTAATTGGAAAATGCCTAGGTTTTCCAACTCTCTAGGATACTAATAATCATACTTCTGGTACAAATACTGCACGTGATGGTTTTACCAACTCAGCCTGCTGCTGATGTGATGCAGTACCATCAAACCTGAGGCCATACCAAATGCGGTTAGGTGCTGTCACAGTCAATTTAACCCTCATACATTAGGGAAACAGTCCAGGTGAAAGGTCACCTCCAACATCAAAGTGGCCATTTAAAGCCTTTATTTCCTCTAATTGGAAATCATAATCAATGGGAATAATTTATAAAACTTACCGAGAGTAGTGATTCACTACCTAAAATGACATCTTCTGCCCAAGGCAGAAGTAATTGCATTCAGGTTGATACCATATAATCATAATGGGATTCAGAACTTAATGATGTATATGGTTAACCTGTTTGCAGTACTTGGCAAACAGACCTGAGTAGGTTATTTGTCAGATAGGAACTTCATTGTGTTTGACCTTTTGTCATCCAAGGATTTAAGTAAAGTATTCTCTTCTCTGGAATTAGGTCGTTGAGTAAAAGATTTCATGGGCCTGCTTAACTATTCATCTGTGCTACAATAACAGTTAATGTCTATGTAAGTAAACCTTCTATTTTAAAGGTCAATAATTTTCTTTACATGATACAGCTCAGAAAGCCTGGTACTAAAATAATTGGGAGCTAGAGGTATTGAATTATGAGGGAGGATTAAAAATACTAAAAATCTAAAGATTATCTAAGTGATACCTAGGAAAGGTTGTGATATTAGTCTTCCTCTTGGTGATTTTATTTGGATTGTACAGTTGGGTGAAGGCCTTTGGCTTTTGTTTCAAGAAAGTCAAACTAGATGTTCTAATCATCCTTTCTGACCTTAAAGTCCTACTTGCCTACTTTAAAACATGAAGGAACATGGTTTTTTCTATACATAAAGAAATATTTTACTCTAAATGGATCCCAACGGATCCAGTTCTGCTGTAAGACTTGGGGATGTAAAGGACTTTTGGATGATGATGCAGCTCTGGTCACTACATTGTTTTTCCATGTCAGAGTGGAATCTGTGCCAGGCAGCCTTCGTGCCATGCAGAGGCTGCTTTGCAGTGGCATCACATCACTGTGTTAAGAGATCACTTTTTGCTCTGATAGAAAATATTCCTAGTCCTGGCTCTCCTTTATGCTAGTTCTGACTCACCTGTGTGGGAGTTACTTTGATTTTACCGCTGTTATAGGGGCATGCTGCATTTCATTAACTTTATGAAAATTATACTAAGGTGAAAAAAGGTTTGTATGGCTGAAGCTTTTCTCACTGATGAGATTGATTAACAGTAATTTCTCATACAGATCTGGTTTGGATTTGGCTCCTTCAGTTGGCAGCACAATTAGTTCTCTAGCATCTGGAAAATGGCTGTGCATCATACATTACTATTATAAGAATACTTATTACAGTATATGCTTTATCTGTAGCAGTGCCCACCCTTTACTGTGCCTTTCTAGACTATAAGAGTATATTTACTCTGAAGTAATCACAAACTAAATAATGAGCAACTTACCAAATTTTAGAAATTAACCGTTGTTGCCAGCTAGATCCATGGAGAATATTTGATGGCATGGCTCAGAGTACATCAATTAAGAATTGCTGATGAGAATCCAACACAGTAAGTAACAAATTAATGGAAGGGCAAGCAGTGGAGCTTTTTGCAATATTTCATTGTTATAAAGCCCCATTTCTAAATTAGGAGAGTGCACGTTACCAGACTTTCAACTTGTTACTGATCCAAAACTGAATGCTGCCCATTAAACACTATGGGACAGTGTCATCTTTGTGAGAAAACCATGTGATGAAGTGTGCAGCAGAAAGCAACAATTCCTTTGGCAATTAAAACATAGGTAGCTGTTTGAATCTGTACAGAAGCTGAAGTGTGATGAAAGCAGAGGGAAACTGATCAAAGTAAAGGAGAATAAATGGACCTAAGCCTCTGTGAAAATGGATGAGGATTTCAATGCCTGGCTTCTATGCCACAATAGTTAATAATTTTGCATCATATTTTTCTAAAAATTGATAAACACTCTGAATTGTAATAAAGAAATTCACAAAGAAAGTAGAGCTGAAGAATTCTGTTGCTTAACCAATATTCTGCACTATGCAGGCTTTTTTTTTTTTATCAAAGCACAGTTTAAAGCATCATGTAAAGCACATCTTCTGTTGTATTTGTTTTAGTTTTGTATCAGATATTTCTGTGAACGAATGTGAGTTCTCTTCCCTTAAGACTTCTGTTGACTGGCAGAAACCATCTGTTAAAATATTTCTGTGCTTGTTTAATTGATAATCAAGACTGAATCCTGTTGCTGAGACAATCTGACTTGCCTGCTAGTAAACTCTACACCCCCATTAATTGCAGAAATCTAGAGTACAGAGAGAAACACATTCCTGACCTGTAGTAAAACTGACGACCTTTACGGTCTTTTAGTATGTGTAAGTACACCCTCTTTAATCATGATCTAATTGAGGCTTTGGTATTAGAAGGGAAGATGAGACTGTTAGAGCCTGAAGGGACAGTTTATCTTAAAATACCAAGAAAAATTCCAGGGCTTCCTAGCACACAGAGTAAAATGAGTTATGTTCACCTGTCGGGAAGGGAAATTCAGCAGTTCTCAGAGACTTTGCAGTTCAAATCATGAAACAGGATCCCAGTGATGAGTGTGGCTTAGGACTAATGAATGATTTATGAATGCCTTTTGCTTTTTTAGCTTCTGGAAGCATCTTTTCTTAGAGTTTCTTAGGCTCTGCCCACTACCTTTCTTTAAAGGGAAATTTGCAAGTGTGACAGAATACTTTGATTATTAGAATTGAAGGCTTAGGGAAAAAGAAATAAAAGCCCTAAATACTGTAAAGGTAGAAGTGTAATCATGAGGTTTAGCAGGAACATGCCTAAGGCTATTGCCTCCCACCCCATGCTCCTCCAACATCTGCATATCTCCAAAGGGCGTGTATAGTGGAAAACTTACTGCTCTCTCACATATACCCTCTGTTCTTGATGTCTCCTCAGCCTGCTCCAGGTTTAACTGATGATAGCAGTCGTGCTTTCTACTGCATGAAAATATAAATCTGCAATCGTCTTCATAGTGTGTTGAACAGTAATCAAATTCAGAATGAAAAGTCACAGAAAGACAGGTTTTCCTTCTGCAGTGGACATGTCCTGGGAGTTGTAGGTTGTGAGGCTTCAGGAATTTGAACACACCAGTGGCTGGTCACAGCTGTCTGTTAGTGTCTGTTAAACTAGTTACTGTCTATTAAATCTACTACCATTAAAGCAGTAACTTTTCATGTAGTCTGCAGACTCACAGATTTTTGTTGATCGCTTTTGCACATGGTCATTGCACTCTCTGTACCACAAAGGGTAACTAAAACCCCTTAAAAGGTTGTAGGAACCTGAAAGGGAAGGAAGAATAGGGAGTGAATGATTGAATAAAGTTAATCCAGGAATTTGCCAAGTAATTAAAAGAGATCTATGATCTAGCCCACAATCAGTGCAATTGTTCTGGAAATGCATCAGTGCACAGAAGCGTGCATGAGTAAATCCTTGCAACTGTTGGCAAAATACAAATGATTCCCTGTGTTATTTTGTTTGAGATAAGGGTTTCCTTATACCTACATGCCAGCTACGTGACAGGTTTCACTCTCCCAGGCTGCGAGTTGCGATAAGTAATCGCACAGCTTCTTCTAGTTGTTCTGCTGCAATCACTAAGGTTTAGATTGCAGCTAAGCATTATCCTCGCAAGGCTTAATGTTGAAAGACAGGTATTTCCAACCACTGCAGCATAAGTATCAGCATTTCTGTTTGAAATGGATTATGTTAGTGCGTGTAAGAATTTTATTTATGGCTGTTGTCTGAAGTGTTGCATCTTATGCTCTGTCTTTGCAAACGTGGCATGTATGTTTGTTTCAGGGCTGAGGCATATATTTCTAAGGGTTAGAGTGGTTTTTATTGCCTATGAATACCCTGAATGTGGCTTGGTTATATGGAAATTTTTGCAAAGCACAGCTAAGATTTGAATTTAGAGTGTAGTAGCGCTGTGCCAAATAGATAATTCTGCCCCCAGAGTGACTCTATAGTTCAGATTAGGTGGAAAACAAGGGGCTTAGTACAGAGCAGGAAAGCCCAGGTGAGAATTAATGTAGAATAGGTATAACTTGCTCCTTCCCTGAGCAGACAAACCCTAGAAAAATGTACTCTTTAGCCATCAGGCAAATGAAGAGTCTCTTTCCTTGGACTCCTTCTTATATTACAAACCCTTTGTAAGTATTTCCTGTGGCTGTAAGTGCAACATTTCATAGTCTTAAAATTATTGGGGTTTTTTTTGGCTATAACGTAAATGGACGTTTTCTTGTAGCTTAAATGGAACCAGTCCTGATGCTGGCTTCTTTCTTGCTTTGTATAGGGAATTTGGTATGAGACCGTTTCCTCATTGTGGTTTCTTTCTTTCTGTCTTTAGTATTGGAATTTATTTTATATATTTTGTTCTAAACCAATGAGCATGGAGCAGAGTATGTTCTCTTGAAACCCTGCTGGTCTTGATGAACAGTTTTCCTAGTTAATCCTTAAAGCTCTAGCGCCACTTTCCCCCTGCCTTCATGATTTCAGTCCCAGTTTGGGCCTCTTCATAACAAAAAGAAGCTCGAAGGATGTTGTAAGTTATATTGGCATGTGTGCTCCCGTGAGAGATAATGTAGTACTTCATCGAAGTCCCAGGGTGCCCTGACACCCGTCTGCTAGGGAACTCCTCATTTGCCTAATGTGGGATTAGATGCCGTATGAAGCATTTGCTTTTTCCCCCCCTTTTAAATACATCTTCTGAATACTAAATATCCTTTTCTACACTCACATAGCTTACCTCTTTCATGTTGTTTTATAATAAGTATCTGTTATTAGCATAATAACTGCTCAAAGTGACATCTTACATTGTATTGTCAAAGATCCATGTATTAATATTTCCATAGTTCTGATGCTATGATACACTGTAGTACTGTAATTTTAGAAGAGATTATTATTTTTATGTCAAAGTTCTGCCTATTCCATTTACATACCATACAGTGACACCAAAGCTACTGATAGTGGGCTGTTGTGAAGGTTCTGTAAAGCAACATGTCAAATAAAAAGTATGTAAAAGCATACCAAACCTTAGAGTGCTTTGATTGCTTCTTGAATTGCTTGAAAAAGGAGAATGAGGAAATCCATTCATGCAACATTCCCCTGTTGCACCTGTATTTGTTTATCTTAAAATTGTTTAGGCCTGTCTCATATCTTGTCTTCTAAGCAATGTGAGTTGGCAAAGGCCAACATGCCACTCTTAAATCTATTTTATTACTTATCAAAAAGGCTTTGTGCAAAGATTAACTGTATTTGCTTTCTATTTGCTATTATTTCTCCCCCCACTGTTCAGTAAGTACCCCAAGCAGTTTGATAAGATGACAGAAAGGTTGTCTGGTTTCATTGTTGCTCCTCTCAGAATCTCTTGTATCCTCTGGCGAAATGTTATCTTGTACTTTGTTACAGTAATAGTCCTCAGTGATTCAAAACAGGTATTCTTTTGTCTCCTGCACTAACAATGCAAGTAGGGGAGACCGTTTGTTCTCTTTCACCAGCTTTGCTGCTGCTAACAAAAGCCAAGCTGGATCAGAAGAACAGCTGTCTTTACACCCACTATCAATAGATCTCCCTCCTCCCGCACGATGATAAGCGGAGGGGGGTGTGTGTGTGTGTGTGTGTGTGTGTGTGTGTGTGTGCTTCAAATGAGCAAAATCATCTTGACTCTTTCCCTACTCTGTAGGCTACAGACTTCCTTTTCCCCCTCTGCTGCAAGGCATGTTTCAGTGAATGGTTAGAGAAGATAAACAGTGGTACTCGATACCACATGCAGTTTCAAGGTATTCTGCTTGAGGTACCCCAGTTCTAAGGCAGAGTCTATAAAATAATTTAAAAAATATTTATTTGAGGAGATAATTTCCTCTGACAATGGCATACTTATAAAGTTTGCTTTGGTAGACCTGTTAAATCCTTATTCTCTGCTTACACATAAAATTTTGAATCTAAGGAAAATCATCAAGCCAGTCCTCTTTTTACCATTAACTCCTTGAAAATGATCTGACTGCCATCACAATTTACGAAGTATAATGAATGCTGAATCAGTGGATAATGCAGCCCTCTTTGCCTCTTTTGAGGTGGCAGGGATGGAGTTTTTTGGAGGAGTTTGTTCTGTGGGGGGTTGTTTGTGTTTTTGTTGTTGTTTGGTTGGTTGTGTTTGTTTGTCTTCTGGGAAACTTGGAAGAATTATTTTACAGATATCATTTTTAGGTAACAAATGATCTCATCCTGAAGGAAACCACCTTAATTGAGATTTTCAAAGGAAACCAAAGGTTTGAAGTCACAGATGGGAAGGGAAGAGAAGAAAGAAGGAAACAGTGCTTGTTGAAACCCCATCACCGGAGATCCCAGACACCTGGTCTGGGATGTGCTTGGCATTGACTCAGATCTTCACTTTGTGCAAAACCATCTCTCACCCTGCTTTGAGAATGCTCGCACTACAGAGCTATAGGTTCTCCTGGGATGCTCTCTTTTCCTGAAGCTTTTCCATCATGGAAACAATAATGCTAATGGTCGTATAGCCAGAAAGAGAGCGAGAGTGACTTGGAAGGTTTTTCATTTTGGCTCCCATGATTGTTCTGTATAAAGTGATGCAAGCCTGGGTAAAAATACTGAAGAAAAATCTACTTCACAATAGCTTTCAACTAATGATTGAACCTATCTCCTCAGAAATGAAAGCCCTTCCCTTCCTAAGAGCTTAAATGTTAATGTTCCTTCCCTGCCTAAGAGCCTAAAATCAGGACTGTGTCTGTTTTAAGTACTAACACCCCATAAACATATGATTGGCACTGTAGGAATAACTTAAGAAGAGTGTATTCCAAGGTCTTTCAATGTCTGAGTGGGATTTGGTTGTTTTACTGAGCCATAGTTATTTGCCAAATATTACTTGAGTTTCTCATGAGCAATATTGAGATCACAGTGAATCCAAAAGGCATGCAGTAAACCCAATGTCCTCATTCCCTAAGCAGACTTTGACCCAACTCTGATTGCAGTCTTTGCTAAGAGAGAAAAACATTAGAAATGGCATTTTGGTGCACTGCAGCACCTACGCAGGAGTTTGCTTTTCCATTCTCTGATGCTCCAGGGATTGCAGGTCCTTAGTTTAAGGAGTAGAAGATTCAAAGAAAAGAAACTCTAAATAAAAGTGAAGAGAATCAGTACATTCTGTAGTTAGTGGAATGTGTTTGCAGCTTGTTCAGTTAAATTATTTACAGCTTTAGATATTTTGGCATGATTTCCATCTGTATGGTGTTAATCATTTCAAAGGGTCAATGAAAAGTGGAATATTTTCTGTACTTATTTCCATTTGGCTAATGAGACTTCTTGTCTACAACACAATTCAAGATAGGAAGAGACTGTGTTCATGACAATCTGCAGGGACCTCCCAGACAGGCAATTTCTCTAATATGCCTATTGGTCCTTTGGTTTTTCTGATGAGAATGTAATGTGCATTTATGATGAAAATTATAACTTCTGTACATCTGCAGAACTGGCCTGTTGAGAATGGCTTGTTCCACAGAATTAAAATGTAAATGAGCTCATTTATTTCTAATAGAATAGGTGGTGTGCTCTGTAATTCTCACAGTACCTGGCTGAACTCACACAGATATAACTCTTAACTAATTTCTGCAGAAATTTTGCTGGAACATCATGGACAAGGACCATGCATAGAAGTGTTATTGTCCTGACTTACCTGCTGATGAATACTGACTCACCAATTTATTTCAAAGACAAACAAATGAGCACCTTCATGTTTTGTTTCCCTGCTCAATCATAAATTCAAAGGGATAGGCTGGACCAGTGGTAGGTAGGTAGGCCAGGACTGTGATACTGATGCTGGTTGTATTTATTAAGACAACATTATGGTGTAACTGGGTCAATTTATGTTTTGCCTTTAACATTCTCAAGTGGTTGGAAACAGTAGGTTACTGTGTTTTGTTGATCTGAGTAAATCTGAAGGGCTTCATGGAAAACTGTTTCCCTCTTTCTCATCTGTGCAGGTAACTGATTTATTTGTTTGGGATTCTGGATTTGGAATTGATTTCGTTTATGTGATTTCAGCTCCTGTGAGGCAGTGACAAACATTGCCGATGTCTCAGTAACTGCAGATCTGATTATCTGAAGTCATTTCATTATGAGACTTCTGTCCTTCCAGATCTTAAATGTTGTTACTTGTTCGAAGACAGTCTCTAAGAGCAGCACTGAAAGGAGACTGAATTGCCCTAAAGTGAAGCTCTGTAAGAGTTTGAGGAAGAGGGGAAATATTAGTTTATTTTCCTCCTAAATGTTTCCATGTCCCCCTTTGTTATACCAGCTAAAATGAGAAGGTGGTAAAAAGGCTGTGCAAACTCTTTCCAAGCAGCTTTGACAAACAGTATATTTTGATGTGCTACTTAAGGCTGTAACAAAACAAGCTAAAAAGCTGTGGAGATCAGCTTTGTCCCAAGTTTACTGAAAAATACAGTTTAATGAGAATATTTGATTTAATAATAAATAAGGCTCTTCTCCTTGAGTCACAGACTAATCAAGTGCCTTTTCCAATAGTACTGCTCCATTGGGCTTCTGATTAGTAGGAGTCTCAGTTAATATGAAAAGTACACGGCATCTTCAGATATACAACTGCTGCGAAGTACAGAAGTGGTACATCTCATTTTTATGGTGTTGATCATCTGTGCTTCAAGGCTATTTGTGCATGGATTAATGCAGCAAGAGCCAGGATAGAACTGGATCATGAAAATACTTAGGCCTAATTTATTAATTCATTACTTTATTGACTATTGTAGGACTTGATTAAACATATGAGTAGCTAGGTTCAGAACCTAAACTTGCTGGGGGACTGCATTTGGGAATAGAGGGGAGAAACCCTATATGGAACAGTAAAAGAGGAATGGAGCTAAGTTTTCTTGAGATTGTTGCTTAGAAAAAGTGAGTAATGTTGAAAGCTACCCCTAGTGATTTACTGCTGTTTGTACCCCTCTGGAAGCATCAGAATTGTCACAGCCCGTTCCCAGCTGGCCTTCGAATATATCTCTGGAACGACAGTGCTAGGGAGCTTTTTGCTAATGTTTAACACATTGAGTTTTTTTCAATAGCTTATTATAGCTATTGTTTAATACTTTATTAAAGGAAATTTTATATTAAGAAAAAATACTAGGGCAGAGAGGCTGTTAAACCAGATCTTTTCAACTGTTCTTCTAAAATTTTTCTTTTCTCATTAGCTCCTTTATAATTCTTACGCAAAACTTGAGGGGAAAAAAACCCCAAGTTAATTCACTTCCTTTCCCCTTGTAATTTAGATAACTATTTTTTTTTTTTTTTCAGAATTTTATTCAAAATTTTCTGAGTGATTGTATCCCTGCCCTGCTGGAATGTGGGCTGAAGAAAGCCTGAGCAGTATGTGTAGCAGCACTTTTGCAAATGCTTGCTCACACCTGAATATGCTTTTTGCTGGGAGGTGTAGATTGAAAACTGGGAAGGACTGAGATGAAACAGGAAAGCAGTGGACTGTCTACTAAGTTCCCATGTCCTTCCCTGTAAAGCTGTGAGGACTAAGCCAAACCCAGTCTAATGCTGTTTGCTTGGGAATGTGGCTACCCCAACAGTCTCATGCTGGCTTATAGCAGTAGACAGCTCTTTATTCCATCCATAAACCAAGCTGCTTTTTCTTTCCATCTATTCCTGTGTAGTCAGCACATCTTCCATACGTGCCTCACCTTGTAAGTGTTTTTAATTTTGAACAATCCTTTTACTTGACCTACTCTTTATTCTGAACCTTCTCCTTCCTCTGGTAGACACTAGTTCTATTGAATTTGGAGCAAACCCGTTGTCTCAACAAAACAGAGCCTCTTTTAAAACAGAGCCTCTAACATGGCTTGCCTAAGGTGTGAAGATGGTTTTCTAGTTTGGGATTTATAGTTTTTTACCTTGGTGTTGATTGTTTTGTTAGAGTTTTGTTTGTTTGTTTTCTCAGTTCCTCGAGGTGTTGGTGATCTTGAGTAACTTGTAGCTGCATAAAACTGTCTTTACAACATGGATAATTTGCTGCAATAACCTCACCTGCTGGGTAACAGATGTGAGAGGGGTGCTTTTTAAAGCCACTGGAAATCTTTGGAGTGGTTATGGCAGCCAACAGACACAACCCAAACACAAATTCCTGTAATCTCAACAGACAGCAGCACTGAATCACTTCCAGCAGTTCTTTGCCAGAGTAGTGCTGTGTGTTTTAGAGGCAAGGGTTTCTGCAGCCCCACAAATTCTCACAGCACTGGGCACTGCTGAGTAGCCTGACATCATGTAAACAATGCCCCCAGCCCCTCAGTTCTGAGGGAGCCAGAAAGTGGTGGTGAATCTTAACAGTGGCTGCCTGGTGTTCCTTAGCAGAAAGGAAGAGGAAATAAAAAGGCCTGGGACTGGAAGAGGTAATCCAAGCATCAGGGTTGTAACTGACAGTTTAGACAAGGAGCCTGATCTTTTTTGACCTGGATTTTTGTAATGATCCATGAGAGCCTAGCCAATCCATGCTGCTGTAAAATAGCAGAATAAAAGGCAAGGATTAGAAATTCTCTGTCTTTCCACTGGCAGCGTTTTTTTTCCTGTTTTACAGAGGTGTGCATGACTGCAAAGCAATGGAAAAAAAATACTTTATTACAAATCCTTATAAATGTTTCCTGTCTCTGCCCAGGTCATAGAAGGGAGGAGAGGATTTTAAATGTGGAATTTCCACCCCCCCCCCAACCCCACCCCCCCCGAAAGCCTAAAAGATCAATGTTTAGTACTGTTTATATTTAGCCTAAGAAAACTTCTCACACTCTTGTTGATTATTTTAAAAACCTTTTTCATTTCCAGTACTGACCAGTAGATAACTTGCAGCTACTTTTAAATAGTTGCTTTATTGTAGTTTATTCCTGTTTGGAAACTGAATGTCACATTTCAAGGTGATTTCTATATGAACCTCTGCTAGCATAAGCATGGGTTCAGTTGTTGAACTAGTGTTCAGTATATTGAAGAAATCAGTTTGTACTCCTCTGCGTATCTCTTAATTAATATGTACCCAACATTTTCATATTCTCTTACTTGTTATATGGAGATGTCAGGCAATGAGGTTCAAGACAGATAGACAATAATAACTGAATTAATGCGTTTAATGCCTGATGGAATGGGAGTCTTGGTGGTTTCTGTGTGGCAATTTGGTAATATTAAATATAATTCTAAAGAGAGACTTTCTTTTTGCTAGTTCTGAACTTCTGTTTCAAAGGTGGGAATCGGCAAGTCTTGTCTTCAGTGGACTTTTGCATGCTGAAGTACACCTTTATATGTTGCTGGGATAGAGCCAGTGTTGAAGGGCCCTCCTGAGAAGCTGGCTACTTCTCCTTCCTTATTTAAAAAAGACATGGTAGAAGAAAAAACTGTAAATTATGGTGATTTCAAGAAAAAAAAAATATTTCAAATAACCTCGCTGCTGGTTATATTCCTCAAACCCTAGGAGAGAATTAACAGTGACAGGCAGGCACTCCTTGGATCTACTTCTGCAGAGGGTCAGGTGCTGGCTGGCTGAACCCCTCTGCCCTGGCTTTCCAGTAATGCTCCTGGGTATCAGTTTCACGCTTCATGTGTATCAGAACCAATCCAAGGAAAATGGTTTGTCCTTGTGGCAGAAAGCATTCTCAAGAGGCTCTTCACTGCATAGGCCTTCGCACTTATGTTTTGACAGTATCTCTTCTCACACTGTCATGTTCTTGAGTCTTTCTCGCTTCAAGACTCTTATGTAAGGAGTGTGGAACTATAATAAATGCTGAGGGCTAAGCCAGTCCCGACTTGATCAGTCACAGAAACACATCATCCTGCTTGCCTGAGAATGGCCTTTTTTGCTTCCCTGGGTAAATAAATGATGCATCTTTCTCCAACGGGAATACAAGGTTGAGTGTGTCCACACCTTCTTTTGTAAACATACTGTCTGGCAGTGTTGGCTGGCAGCAAGAAAAAGCTCTTGGCGTATCATCTTCTATGGTAAAGTGTCCTGGGTACAGAGAAGCAGAAACAGAAATTATTTTATAAAGGTACAAGCTATTCTGACCCTCTTGAGCCCGAGTGACTTCCCACTGCATTTTCCTTGGGGCTGTGGTGAAATGCCATAGTGTAGCCCAAATGCTTTTACATGGAAATCTGAAACTCCAGGTGTGAATAACTTACTGGAATTAATCCTCAACTGTTGTCATCCAGTATTCAAATATTAATGTGCCTAATCAGAGTGAGGCAGTGCAACCATGGTGGTCTTGCAAAATAGCGCATTGCACCAAGTGACATTTCCTGACATGAGTCAATGTTTGTTCTTCTGTAAAAGGCATTCTAACATTTTTCTTCGAACTGCCAAGCTAAATGGCTTGTGCTGGCCCAACTGCTGTGCAACAAACAGCACATCTGTGCTGAATGGCAAATATTAAGAAGCAGCATCTGAAGGGGGAAGGAGTACTAATGGAAATGGAGGAAGATCCCCTGAAGGTGATGAAGATCACTTCTGAGATACCACAAGTTTAGCACCAATGGTCCTTTTGTTTGTCAGTTATGCAACCGATGTAGCACTGGGAAGGAAATAGCACCAGGATCTGACTGAAGCGATCCTTCCAGGAAACAAATCACCTGGTAGTTCTCACAGTGGCAGGTGAGACAGGCCACATGCCAGATTTACCTTGTGCTTTGAACTGGAAAGTTTTGTGTAAGTTTATGAACTGTGGCAGTGATCAAGATTTTTTTCAAACTCTTTACTGAAGGGCAAGTGTCACCATGAGCTAAGTAATCTTAGATCTGTTTGATTTTGTTTAGAGTTTTTTGCTTGTTTGTTTTTGTTGCCATAGAGGAGGCTTGTGCTGTAGGAGGTTATGTCTTCTCTTCCAAATCACCTTCTGGATTGGTGAGCTGGGGCAAATACTCTTCTCTCATGTGGCTGTTTTCACTATCTGTAATGATGCTCATGGATTTTATTTAGCATGCAAAACTATGTTTAAAATAAAATTTTGAATAAATCCTAGAACAATACTGTCTGTGCTCATTGAGAAGGAATGCTGTCGTAAGTCAGTTAGTCCTAAAGTGATCATCTTGTACAATATTAGGATTTAAATACTCTTTGAGGGGAAGGAGACTGTGCTGTTCAATATGGCCTAACTATTTCTCAGACATGGAAAATATCCCTTTTCTCATCTCCTCCACAGTGCAAGGTCTTTATGCAACGATAAGTCACACATTTCAAAACATAATTTCCTCTCATTGAACTTCAAGAGACAGAGGTGTGTAGATGAGACTGAAGCACCACAGAAATGGGTCCAGCAATAGGTAACAGAATTGAGTCTTTTTAAATAAACCTACATAAATGGACATGTGAGAAGCACAGGTGAAGAAGTTGCTCTCTGCCAACTCACTTTCTGCAAACAGCATTTTAATGATACGGTGTGAATTATGCACTTCTGCAAGTAATTGGACAGAATGGAGCTCTTTCTGTCCGCCACATCAAGCATGGCTTCTCATGGAATCACTGGAGGCCATCAAGCATCCATTTCACAGTGGCATGAAGCAGCATCAATCCCCTTTATGATTCACTTCACAGATACTTGACAGAAATCTCATGTTTTGGCTCAGCTGCCCAAAGTCCCTTGATCATGTATTTTCTTCTGATCTGTCTCTGCGTGGACTGGGGTATTTTCTTCCATGTTGGTTTGTTCCCACTGAACCCCAGGCTTGAACTCCGTTCCAAAGGTACCTCAACCAGCTAGTAACCCTTGAACATAGTCTCAGCATTTCTTTTGCATCCAAGATCATCAGAGCTGACACTTGCCTACTTTGCCACACTATGTTGCCTTTCTTGTCCTCGGTTTATTTTTGTTTTGTTTTATTTTTTTAAAGATTTCAATGTCAGACTAGTGAAGTACCTCAGTTTCTGTGACTCTCAGATCCTATTTCACATCCATTCCAATTTCAGCCTCACCAGGCCAGTCATTAGAGGTTTAGGGAGAGAGATTTCCCCACCTACGTACTTTGTGCCCCTCTAGTTCTCCCTAAATGTTGTGAGCCCAACATTTTTGTCCCTACTATGTTTGGTTCTGAAAACTTTCTCTTCCATATTCACTGGAGTTTTTATTTGGGAAAACACTGGTGTGGGAAGACGGTATCCCTGTTTTTATGTAGACGTCTGGATCTGGCAGCATTCGGCATACTGGAATTGCAGTTTCAAGGAAAGTCCTGCTCTGCCCCAGCCCGGAACTGGGTCGGGAACCTTGAGGGAATGGCTGAAATTGCTTAAGCAGCTTATATCGGCTAAAGCAGCTAAAATTTAAATATTCCTTTACTGACTGTTTTTTAACTGACATTTTTCTTTTCCGTTCTTTTTGAGGACTTATACTTTGTCCAAATTCAGGTACGTTTTTGTGTGGATAAATTCCTGACACAAATAGTGAATTTTTGATGTGTCATGTTTATTTTCAGACCCAAAGCAGAGAGGTAGTGGCGACTCTTTATTGGAAAAGAGCTTTTCCTGTCCATACATTTCCCTCTAACCTCTTTCTCAAAACTGTTCCTCCTCCCCAAATCAGTCTGCAGAGTATATTTAATGCATTTCCACCCCAGTTTCCCTCTCAGGGGGATCAAACTTTTGCAGACTTATTGGTGACTTAAAATGAAATTTTGTGTGGGGAAGCATCAAGTAACCTTGGTAACAAGCAGAGCTGTACCCCACGGCATTCCGAGCTGACACCCCCCACCTCCCGCCTGTGCCTTTTCTTTCTGCTTTATTTAGCTCAAGGTTTCTTATGATTGAGCCGGTTCCTGTTCTCAGCTGAAGTCAGCGACAAACTTCTTGCTGGCTTTGGGGCCGGGGAGTTCATTGCTTGATAAAATGGGAACACACTCAAGGGATCACTCACAGGGTCACAGAGCCCAGCTGGCTGAGGCCACCGCAGGATATTGTACTGCTGAAAAATACAGAACAGAGCCGAGTGTGCTGTTCTGTTTTAACTTCGCAAACATCAGTTTATTTTAAATAGTCTGCTTTTTATTTTTTTTTTTTTAAACTTTGAAAGAAAGCTATTGCTGGAGGTGTTGTTAGTCGGAAGAAGATAAGTTGTTTGATGCCGCACATGACACAAAGCTTGGGGTATTGAGGGAATGGGTATGTTTCAGGTCAGCGTGAGTTCAGGCAGTGAAGTCTAAGTAGTTGCTGGAATGACACAATTTATCATTGCATGAGAGGGAAGATTTTGGTTGCTAGACCAGTTTGTCTATGATCTGTGTGTCTTTTGAAATCACAGTTCTTTATTTACCATAGCAGTTTAGATATAAACTTATTTATTTGTTTATTTATTTATTTTTAAAGTAAGAATTTGGTAGCATCCAGATATTATGATAACATTATCTTAAAGTCTGAAGGTGTGGAAACACTGTAAAACAAAGTAAAATATCTGAAACTGAAGTAATGCCTTTGTGTAATTCTTATCTGTGGCAATTTCCTTGTGATGCTGAAGTAGGATGGACTCATATAATGTTCTTTCCATAAGGCAAGGCTGTTTTTAAGCTAATGTGAACTATCCTGCATCTGCCATAAGCCAGAGAAAAACATGCATACACACGGTTGATTGATGTGAATCAACAAATGTGCAGCAACTATTTGTAAGTCTAAGCCTTTACTATACTTGCAGTTATATCACTAGCTACTGGCAATGGGCTAATATATAAGGTTTTGGTTAAAACAGTTAAAGACTATAATTCATTGAATGTACAATGAAGGTAAGTCACAGAATCACTAGGTTGGAAGAGACCTCCAAGATCATCTAGTCCAACCCTTGCCCTAACACCTCTACTAGACTAGACCATGCCACCAAGTGCCACGTCCAGCCTTTTTTTAAACACATCCAGGGATGGTGACTCCACCACCTCTCTGGGCAGTCCATTCCAAAACTTTATGACTCTTTCTGTAAAAACTTCTTCCTAATATCTAACCTATACCTCCCTTGACGCAGCTTGAGACTGTGTCCTCTCGTTCTGTCAGTTGCTGCCCGGTGGAAGAGACCAACCCCCACCTGACTACAACCTCCTTTCAAGAAGTTGTAGAGAGCGATAAGGTCACCTCTGAGCCTCCTTTTCTCCAGGCTAAACAGCTCTATCTCCTTCAATCCTTCCTCATAGGGCTTATGCTCCATAGTGAGTTAATATACTTTGAGATAAAGATTTGGTGAGCCTTTTGACAGATTTATATATGTGTAATTCCGCATCTGCAAAAGTCTACATCAGAGAAATTAAAGATAGAGGTGATGGGGGCTGTAATTATTGAACAGCAGAATAAAGGAGGATTTAAACATATAAAACATGAACACTTGCATGAACAGTGATGAAAAAGGTGTGGTGCAGAGCAGAAGATAAGTGTTAAGGTTGTATGGCTCATGAAGAAAAGATAGAGGAGAATTGGAAGTGGTTCTGTGGTTTGCTCTTGTTTTTAAAATGCACTTTCAAAATAAGCTTTTATCAGTCCCACAGGATTATCTTATTGCTGCCATTTGTATGCACTATTCAGCTACAGCTTTCCATATGTGCTGGAACTGTGAGCTGGGACTGGGGATGGCACACAGGAGATTCCTGCAGCATTCAAAGGGAGACTAGAGGCTTGAGTGACTACTATGGCTGAGAAGAAGGAAAATGTACCAGTACATTTGGGAAGTAGTCCAAATGGGGAAAAAACTTTTCCTTCTGTATCAGTGTCTGCCCTATATCAAAACAGATCTGACTTGAAGGCTTGAGGTTGGAAGAGGAGAGAGGGTACACTGATAGGTAACAGTGGGTGTTTCTTTGAGAAATTTCTGGAAAGCCTAGGGGGTATGATATGTCTATTTAGAAAAAAAGACATGAGTAGTGTTAGAGGAGCCTGGTAACACAGAAAATTTTTCAAAAAGTGTAATTTTGATTACTGAATGCTGGCCCTGAAATCCTACTGGGAGCAGTATTTTTTATTGGATAATGAAGTGTGTCAAAGTTTTTTGGGGAGAAAAGATATTCTTACACTACTGTAAAAGGTAAATCAGTAAAACTACACGATATAGCAGAATTTCTAAGTTAAATCAATAACCCTACACACCAAAGTAGTGCTTTGTAAGCTAAAACTGCTCTACACATCATACTAATCCTTTGAGAGTGTAGAGAGTTTAGGAGATTGGTTATACCATCTGCAATATCAGTAAAATGCAGTATTAGGTTACATATGCCTACTAAGGCAGGCATCAGTAAATAAGTATGTGATATTAAAAATTTGATACTTCTAAGTCATTCTTTGATAGCAGAATGTGTGTATCGGTATGTTGCATTTACCTTTCTGTGTATGTGATCTGAGTGAAAATCAGTCCTTTTGTAGAATTAGCAGGCTACTTTAAGCATTTACTGATGTGTGGATGAACTTTTAAGATTAATGCTGTAATAGGAAGAGGAGTTGGAGGGCCAACATTAGTTTTCAGAGGTCTCTGGGGTGACTTATCTGCAGCTAGAGAGGCTGCATTTGCTATTAATTTTTAAATGGTGAATGAGCTGGGCTGAATCTGCTCCCTGCTCCCTGCTGCACTGTGTCCTAGGGAAGCAACGTGTGCTGCAGGGGGTGCAGTAGTGGATAGTCTGACGGGCTGAAAGATCTCTTCCCACAGCGTTTATGTCCTTGAAAAGGGTAGATTGAGAGTTCCACTGGTTACCTTGGGGAAATCTGGAGGGTCTGTGTAATGAAGTGGTGCCTCCTTTAACTATGGTGTTGACTAGTTTCTGGAATAATCTTCTGGAAAGAGAAAGTGGCAGCTACTTCTGTGGTTTAAGGTTGCAATGGGCAGAGCTCTTCTGGAGAAGGCAGAATCAGAATAATATCATTATCTATTTTATTCAAGTTTTATTTTTTCTTTACTCTTTATTGCTTAGGAGCAATTATTTACTGCTTCTGGTGCAGTAAAAGGCCATGCAGGGCCTGAGCAGGCAACTTTCTCATCCACAGCACTGCATGGCAAGGACCATCCAACCACATGAGGGCTGATGTGTGCCATGGGCCTCTACTTAACATGGTGGAGGTCCTGTTCCTAAAGAAGTTGCACGTTGTAGCACGGCATTCACTCCATGTGTTGTCCTAGTGATCTTGGGGTTATGCTTGGCTGAGGTTGGATTGCTGTCTGAAACCTGCAATTCTTTTTGTTTTCTATTTCACCTTTCCCATTGTGCTTTGTTTGCTGATTCAGGATAGCCAGCTTTATACAAATCATTGGAATTAGAATTCTCATACTGGGTTTTTGTTCTTAAAGGGTATGCACACAGTAAGAATTGCCTCCTTTATTTTCTCGATGGTATTCCCCAGCTCTGAAAGGTTATTGGCATTACATTTGAGCCAATTATTTTTATTTATAAAATGATACTTATTCATTCAGTGTAATATTAAGTAACCAGGGTTGATGGTTTTCTCCTCCTTTAGCCTACATTTGCTGAGCTAGATCTGGGAACATATGCATCACATTCCTTTTTATTTGGTGGGCCTCAGAGTCTAAATTGGGACTTCTGAACTGCTGTTGAACACTGGGAAACCATATGTGAGATTGTGCTGTTTGAATGACGTTCAAAACCAGGGAGTTTGTGTAAACATGGAACATGCACCATTGTTCAACCTATGTATGTGTGTACAAGAGGGCTGAGAATGAGAGACAAGAGCTACAGCTTTTCTAAAATGAGAAAAAACAGGGGAAAAAAAAGTCTTTCCAGGGAACTTCTATGGAAAAAAATCTCCAAAGCTGGTGTCTCTTACTACATACCTTGGCTTAATGGTCCTGGAAGGAATGGGACACTTGCAGCCCATAACTGAGTCTAGAACAGACGCTCCTCTTAGCAGTTCACTGTGGTTCAAAGCAAGGGATAAATTCCCCACAGAGGAGGCAGCTCCTGTGGCTGGGGAGAAGCTGTTGCAGAGTGTAGATAATGTGTTCTGTCGTTTTAAGAAGAAGCTAGAATCTTGGTGTGTGAAGGAAAAGAGTTGCTTTAAGGAAGGATTGGACAGTAGCAGAGATTTTTGAGCTTCAAAATGTTTGTGCTTTTGTTATAATCACATAAAATTTTGCTCTGAGTTTTTTTGGGGTTGTTTTTGATAACTCTTCAAAAACTTTCTATGAAGTAAAGCTGCCACAGAATTAAGGGCAAAATCCTTAAGTGGGTTAATAATAATTTCAGTTTAGTAAATAAAGATTAGGAGAAAAGCGACTAGCTTTTAGAGAAGGGATGGAAAGACCACTGAGGTCATGCTATTCAGTCTGGTGCTGTTCAGCATAGTTCTGAAAGAGGTGGAGAATGACACAGAGAAACCTCCTGATCATAGGAGATCAGGCAGGATAGCTGAGGTGGGGATGTACTAGGAGAATGAAGAACAGCCTCACAATAGAGTGACTGAAGGACAATCTGGCAGTTGAAATTCAGTGTTGATGAATGTAAAATAGTGCAGAGGAGGATAAACAATCCTAAACTGAAATACACAGTGATGGAATCTAAATTATCATTTGAAAAGAAACCTTGGTTTATAATAATTGTATAAAAATGTCTGCTGAACATGCAGTAGGAATAAGAAATAGGAAAAAAAATAGAACTGAATACTAGGACTCATTGTTAAGTGAATTGTGAACAAAAAGAAAGGTCTTTATGCTATGGCACACTTGAATATTGCATCCTTGCTGCCTCATTTTAGATAGGATGCAGGGGAAAGGAAGAGGATACAGGAAATGTTGATAAAAATGTGGAGTGACTCCCATATGGAAAACAACACTTGAGGATCTATCTAAGCAGGAAGAAAAAAAGGTCTTTGAACTCTCAAGCGGCATGGAGAAACCATTCACCCTCCCATACCATGGGAGTCAAGCAGCCTCAAGTGAATGGTAAGGTGACAGTTTTAAAACTAGTAAAAAGGACTTCATCTAGCTGTGAAATTGCCCTGGGATATTGTAAATGCCGTAAGTTCCCATGCCGAAAGTGATGTTTGGACATACCCCTTAAAACAAAATTCTCCTGGGGGCTATTGCGCACAGAAATGCAGTTCTGGCTCAGAGAATCACCTCGCCATAGATTGCTGGGAGCTAGAGATGCCCAGAGGACGGGAGGCTGAGACTGAGGGAGGGGCTGAGGCTGTTTGCACTTGCCCGAGAAGGAAAAGTGTAAGTGTGATAGATGTTCGACTTCCTCAGCCTCTGAGCTGATCCCGTCTGGCTCTTCCTGTGTAAACACACCCACCCTGTGCCAAGGTATTGTTTAAACACAAGAGGAACAAGCTCGAGCCCTTAAAAATCAATTTGAGCTTTTGTGGAAGGATTTCAGTGAGTGTCCTTGCAGAAAAGAGAGGCAGAAGGATTTTAAAAAAGGAAGGGATAAGATAGAGAAAACTGGATACTGGCCCAAGTCCTAATTAGCAAAGATATTTTAATAATTTTGGGGAGTCTTTTTGTCTCAATAGCTCTATACATTGTATGTTAGTGTGTCACTCACATTTGAATAACAATTACGTTGATGTCTGGCAAAAAACTCCAAATTGTGAACGTCTTTTTATCCAGGCACTTGCTGTGGCTTTTCAGAGAGACTGAAATGCAGCTGACCTGAATAAAACCTGTGTACTGAAACACCTGATTTTCTTTTCTTTGAGGGTATTGTAATGTGTGCAGTATATGTGCTAAATACGTTGCTTTCTAGTTGGCTCTTCACGTAATGTTGGATTGTAACAGACTGCTCTCTGTCTCACCTGATGACTAAACCTGTCACCCACGCCATGGGAAAGTACTGGTGCATTGAGCCTTCTTAGAATCAAGCTTTAGGTTGTCCTCAGATTTCAAATCACCTGTGCACTTTTTTTAATATGGCCTCTAACTCAAGAGATACAAGCACAAATGGATTCCTGGCAACACTTAATCAGATAAGTATTTATTTATTTAACTCAACCTATAGAATTATATACTGGCAATAGTTTGTGGTTTGGTTTTTTTTTTTTTTTTTGTAGTTAGACTTTCATTGAGCAAAAGACTGTCTTTTAAACACTCTTCTTTCTTTTTCAGGCATCTGCATTGAAGCATTCTGGATTTCATTGGGCATGGTAAGAAATTCCCACTTAATTACCGTAGAAAGAATCAGTTAAGAGCCGGTTGCTTTGTTTACCTCTATGCTCAAAGCAGAAATACAACTGTGGAAACTAGATACATTTGATTTATGTTGTGCATTTTGAAGCAGGATGGAGACACAGCTAAAGCAAACATACATTTCAACAGTGTGGGACAGTGTTTACCACCACAATAGTAGGAAAAGTATTAGAATTAGCTGTAAGTGGAAGCTGAGGGTCCATCAGAAATTGTGGAATGTCTGTCTGCCTGCAGGATGGAGGAAAAATTTTTTGAACAATATAAAATAAATTCCTTTTAAATAGTCCTAAGTGAGCATGCAGTTGCATACTTGATACCGTAAATGTTTTCTAGCAGATCCACAATTAGCAGATCCAGGGTTACCAGAAGCAGGAAGCAAAACAAAGCCAGGCAATTGGGGAGGATGTGCTGTGCTGTCAGGGAAAAAGTTTGGAATATAAATGTTGCTGAAATGTGAAGTGTTCCAACCTTATAGAGATGAAGGCTTTAGTCTTGCTGGTATGGCTGGGTCAGAAAGGGATTTATTATGTTTATTCTATTTTATAGATTTATTATATTTTTGTCATCATTGCTGTGCTAGAAAAAGTCCTGATATGTATAAAATTAGACCAGGATTAAAAGAAAAAAAAAAAAAGGACAATTTGCTCACGAAAATGTTGTAAAACTGTACCTGCAGAAGGTGTCTTTGCAAGTGTAAATTGTCTATGCTTGTATAACTATACCAATACACCATTACAAGAGTTTATAAGGACTTCCTGAAAAGAAATAATCTTATCTCAAGCTAAAGACAACAAATAATCCTCAGTATAAATTGACTAATTCACGCAACTGGATATGCTGCACAAAGAGGAAATACCAAATCTAGTGATGCCACAAGTTTTTTGGGCGTTGTTTTTTTGGTTGGTTTTGGGGCTTTTTAACCTTTCTTCTTGGCATGCAGTCATTTTTTTTCCCCTAAAATTCAAGCTGAGAAAAAATTCAAGACAGTGTCAAGCAGATGTTTTTACCTTCTTGGGCATTTATTGTCTCTGAGGGACTGGGTGGTACTAGTGGGGCTTGAGACAATGAGTCCCAGGAAGCCTTACTTCTGGACTGTGTGAAGTACTGCTTTCTTGGGCAGTGTTGAGGGTGTCTCTCTTTGAAGACTCCCTTCCACATCTGTATACTGGGCTTGAAGCCAAGCCTCTCTTCTGTAAAGAAACCTTGCTAAAATTTCTCATTTCATGCCCCTTTATGGAGAGAGAGGGAGTGTGAGGGGGAGAAGGAAGATGGTACGTGCCAGGCATATTGAGAAAGTATAGAAAAGTGTACTCTTGATTTTGTGTGTTTGTGGACAGTGGGATGGCAAGGAAGGAGAAAGCTTTATATTAATTATCAGTGTATTTTCCATCCCTTCCTCCCACCTCAAAATGATAAATTCTCTTCGTTCTCCTCTCTGAAACACATCTATTTTTTAGACAACTGTTTACGTGTGAGTCCTTTGAACTAGCAGAGACACTTGAAATAAATGCATTTCTAAATGTGCCTCCTGCCAGCCTCTGTCTAGCCTGCATATGGACACTTAAAAGAGTTGAAGAACACATCTTACGTATCTCAGAAATATGCTAAGTTCACAGTGGTAGCATCTGAAATGGCTTTATTCTTCCCTCCCCCTTAGAGTACAGTGGAATTGCTAGTGTATTATTTGATAAACAATCACCAATTAGTTGTTCCAATCCTCACTAATTCAGCAACTGCTCTCCAGGGCCTCCAGGCAGCTTGTATGCCAGTTCATGTGCTCGCCCCAGGTAGCTCTGAACTGAAGGAGTTTCCTTAATTGTTTTTGCTGTTGTGTCTGTTTAAAAGGTTTTACTGCTCCGGTTGATGCGCTGGGTGGTGTATTACAAATGTATGTTTGCTGCCTTACCTTTCCCCAGCGGGCTGTTAACAACATAAGTAACATAAACCATAATGCCATATCCTTTCAGTACCTCTGCACAGGTGGGTAGAAACACCCATTTTGTGCACTACGTGGAGGGTGGTCTCGCTGAATGTGAGCGACAGGTGTGATGCTGCTTCACTTCCTTGATCTTTTATAGGCTTGGGTACTGATGGGTGTCTTCATGCTGCTGTTCCTGCTGTACACCTAGATCACGGAAAAATCAGATATCATTTGTCTGCTGATCACAGAGTAGTACAGGACAGGAAGATGAATTAGCCACCCTTGATATTAAACATTCTTGCAAATTCTGTTGAGAAACAAGCTGTGGATGGGAGAAGTGTCTCTCTGCTAACACTTGTTTCTTATTATTTTGTCTTCCAGGTGCCTGTCACTAATTACAAAATCTGCTACTGAAGCAACTTCTGAAGGAGGTGGCAGACCTATGGTTGTGGATCCTTTGCCCATAAAAATATTATTATGTGTGTCTGTTTGACCATGGTAGGATATTTGATGTATCATAGAAACAAGTTTTGTACCTCCAGACTCAGTGTCACTCTCATCATTGATTCTTACTCTGAGACATATTTTTCTTCATTTGAGCCTTAAAAAAAAAAGACAATCCTTGAAAAATTGTAACTTTCTGTGAAAACATACACTGTTGTCATCTGGGGAAAAGGGAAACTTTACTGTATCCAGTGTTGTTGTAAGTGAATTTGGTGTAGAGCATGGTAAATAACTGCTCAGTTAAATGTCTGTGTAAACCCAGAAATCCTCAGTGGAGGAAAAAAATAAATATTTTTATTTTGCTCTAAAAGCTTTCCTGTAAAATTCTTCTAAAGATTTTCTTCTTGAGACAACACAAAACAAAGACATGAGTGCCTCTCCACTACTCAGACCAATGGTAGGCTGGTTGGATTTTTGGGCAAGTTCTCTGAAGATATTGTAAGTCTCCACAAAAATGAAGCCCACATTGTTCAACAGGCATATGCCTCATCCATGATGAGCAGGAAGCTTGAGTATTAGATATTTCTATTTTAATTGACACCCCTCTATCAGTACCTCCAAAGAAACTGCCGACAGTTGATGAGAACCTTCTCTAATCACAAGGTCTGGGCAGAAAGTTGGACAAAGCTGTTCAGTTAAAGTAATTACTTGTTGTCTTTCCTTTCATGTGCAACGACATCCTGCCTTTTGAAGCATATGCCTTTTTTTTTTTTTCTTTTTCACATTACACTGTCTATGTGTCAGCATTTTCATTATGATTTGTATCATTGACTTTTAAAAAACTCTAAATTTTCCAACGTACTCGCTTTCTTTCAATCATCCAAATGGGTTTTTGGCCTCCAATAAGATAATCTTCTGGACTTGTATTAAAGATTGTAGGAGAAGCCTATACCACAGCTTGGTATTTGGAGTACCATCAGACTAAATAGCAAGGCATTATTCACAAGGAGGTGAGGTTATATTTGATGCCAGTAAGTTCTTAGCTGTTCAGTTTTAACGCTGGATGCCTGGGTTTCTTTTTCTGGAGTGCCTGTTTACTCTTGTATATTTTTATACAGTGAAAGGGTGATGGGGAGAATGAGGGTGTTATGTGCAGTAAAGTTATAAATAATGTTGGCTCTCAGGTTATTTGCAATATATCTGCTTGCCTGACTGCGTAAAGCTAAACAGAATAGTCTTAAAAAATAAAAAAATAAAAAGGCAGAACAATATAATGTATAAGAGGTCTAAAGGCAATGCTAGAGAATGTATTTATTGGGGAGTATCCTCTACCTAGCTAGTAAGCTGGACAGAAAATTGCTTACTCCTTCCACAGCCTCAAACAGATCAAACAGAATATTAAAGCCTTAAAGAATGCTAATGTAAGGAAGAAGGAGGGTTACTCAGCACCCATCATGCTAAACTGACAGGCTAATGGGAAGCATGCTGGGAACAGAGCTATATTCTAGGGTGGATGACATGATGAAATGTAGCTGTCATGGAGAAGGGGAACCAAACACATAGGGTTTATTGTTGCTTTTGTGTTTTTGCTCTGTGTGCTGCGTACTTTGAGGCAAATAAATAAAAAGTGCCTACTTTTGGGCTGAGTTCCAGTCAGAGGGATGGTATTTGGTGAAATAATGAGATATTTCATAGTGTTGCAGACTCCTGAATAAACAAGGTTTGGGACAGGGATGTGGGGGAGAGTGGTTGCAGTTTCTTCACACTAAACTGCATGAGTGCTGACATGGGACAAAGGTACTAAAGACCTAGTGTGGTAGCTGCTGAAACTGAAAAGGAAGCAATCTCCAATTTCAGGCAAGGCAGGACTGAGCCCTGAGGAAGCAATGCTGTCATTGTGAGGGCTGTCTGAAAGATTTCAGAATATGTCTATTCCTGTGAGTTTTTCAGTGCTCAAATTTAATTTCTAAAGTGTAATAACACCACTGCATCCTTGTAATTTTATTGCATTTTTTATTACAGTTATCATTTACAATAACCTTGCTGTCATATTGGCCTCTGGTATGGTTTCAGTAGTCTCCATCTCTCTGTCTAAGATCATGAAAGTGAAGTTGGACCATTTCATATACACTAGGTTTTCTTTCTTCTCTTTCTTTTTTCCAAAATGCTGGTTGAGTCGGTGGGATACTTCTGGCTTGTTCTTTCCTAGCATTCATCCACAAAGGTACATAGCATCTGATTGACCTTTTCTTAGAGTAGAAGGATTAAAAAACCTCCTTGATAGAGCTGCCTCCTTGATGCAGCAGAGACTGTGGAAGACACTGTGTTCTGCTTATTTTTCCTGTCCTTCCTAGATTTTATTTCTGTCCCATGCAGGAATTCTGTTTGAATTCCTGCATGGCAGATGAGCCTTTGAAGCTGGGGATTCAAATTCTGGAGGGCTTTGAGGCAAGAGGAGCATTTGGAGGACTTCTAGAACAGTAGTTCATGTTCTGGTTCCCAGAAATAATACAGAAACACCAGTGAATCTTCATGGGTGCATGGCAAATCTGTAAAGGAGAGCAGTGCAATACTGAAGATAACAAAGCCCTGTGAGAAGGAATGGTTTAGCTAACAGCTGCAACTCAAGCATGCACTCCAGAGTGCTCCAGCAGCACACTTCTGCTAGACTGATTGGTCCCATATGCCAGAGGACTTTGATTTGTGACTGGGTTTAGAAGTGATCTGAGGCTTGTGTCTCTTCTATAAATTTTGCTGGAAACAGAGCTTTGGCTGTGAATCAGTTACAGGCATAGTTAGTTAATTCAGTGATATATTTAAGTAACGCTTTACATCTGGACTTGGCAACCAACTTGAAATCTTCATTTAAAAACAATAGTAAAGTACCAGAGAGGCATGATGTAGTCCACCAGACTCTTTTTTTTATTTTTTTTTATTTAATAGGAACCAATGTTTCAGTGATATTCTAGCATGGAGAATGTTCTGGAAAAGTCATGAGTAATTGGAAACAAAATGTTGTGAGTGACAGAGCCCTGGACAAAACATTACAGAAACTCCAATGTTGTGGAGTTACAGACAAAATACTGTTATGGCTGAAAGCAGGGGAGGAGAGAAAAAGCAGAGGGTTAGGCTAGTCTGTTGGCATGGGAAGAGACCAAAGTTGAGCTCTGGACATCTGCAAATCTGTTGTTAATACAATTATTGAGAGAGGGCTGGAGCCATCATGTTGCAAAATCTGTAGTGGAAATACTTACATAGTCTGTTCAGGACGAGTTAGAACTATTAATTCAACAGTTTTCCACCAAATGGGCAGAACAGTTCCGGATAAAGATCAGTGGTGAATAAAGAAAGTAAGACTCAGTGTGAACAGTCAGTCCTGACAGATCCAGAAGAGATGAGTATGAGAGATTGGTGGGGACACTTGCTCAAATTTCAACCATGGTCAAAACCCAACTGTGATATTAGGTTGCACATCATTCAAGACTCCTAACAAATTGAGTAACTGGGAGGGTATTGGACAGTCTTTTGTATAAAGCTGTGCCTGTGGTCTCAGCTAGAACACAGTATACAATTTTGACCTACAGAGTTCAAAAAAGGATGTGAAATAGAGGGACTGGGAAAAGGGTGACAAGAACACTCAATAGCCTGGGAAAACTCCTGACAGAAAAGGGACTAAAAATTTAGAAAGAAGATAGAAGATAGAGAAGAGGAGAAATTATACAAGTATGGAGGATACTGCTTATATTGGGCATGAGAGGTCAGGAACTTAGTCTCTCCTCATCCCATAGTATAGGCCTGCAGGCATTAGGGCTAAAAGATATTAGTTATGACTAATTTTGGGAGGTGATATTAACTGTTCAGTCTTCATGTCATAAACTCAACTTTAAGATTTTAAGAGGGTAAAGGATAGGTGACAGCTGCAGTCCTGCAAAAGCCTAACTCACAACAAACAAATCTTTGGAGGATTTGTTACTTAGTTATTTCATGTTACAGTTTTCAAATTATTACTTGAATTTTTTCCTGATTCATTCCTCTTCTGAAACCCTGTTTACATTCTGTAAGGGAAGTTATTAATACAGTGTACTGTGCTCATTTACAAAATAAAAAGCCTTTGATAGAGCTGTCTAGTGCTTGTGCTGTTACAGTATCATTCAGCTACTGTGCAACTTTAAAATACCTTTCATAATATCTCGTATCTCTTGATTTTAGTTTGTGTGCTTTGGAAAAAAATAGTGGCCTAAAGCCACTCACTCAGGTGTATTTGAAACAAATGTGTATGTATGAGTGCTTGTGTACACACACAAATGAATTTATAGTGAAACATTGTAGGAGGTTGCTCTATAGGATGCAAATAAGAACAACACAATTTTATTTTTTCCCGGTGGCTTTCATGAATTCCTTCTTTCAGGGTTGTGCACAGGTGGCTCTTTCACAGTAGGTCCTGGTTTCCTTCAGTGTCAGAGGGTTGTTTCTTGCTTTGAGAGATTGTTCCTTGAAGCAGAGTCATCATTTTTAGCTTCCTTTCACTTTCTCAGATGTTCTGTTGCTCCTCTGGGTCCACACATTCCTTGTGCCATAGCAGTGCACGAGTTAATTTTTTCTAGATGCCTGATGCAGCTCTAAAGTAACGTGTCTGTTGATGATAAACTTGCTGGTGAGAATAGAAGCTAAGACGTGGTGGCCTTAGATATTTTTACACTTCTTGGAGCACAGACATTAATCTAAACATCCATGTGCCCTTTGTATTGATTTGAATTATATGGAGACATTGAACAGCTGATCTCCAAAAAAATCTGTCATATAAAGCTGTCTCTTTTTTTATCTGGCTCAAGAAATTAGGTATTTTTAAAACATAAGATGAACAAAATTTCTGAAATTTGAGTCTTCCCTTTGACAACAAGACTATTTTTTTTCCCCTTAAAGAAACAGAAATAAATTGGTTAGAATTTGGAATAAAAATATTGTTAGGAACTCTCTCAGGCTAGTGAAGAAGTGTTTATTTTAGAATGGTCTATTTTTCCAGCTACAGATCGAATACTAAATTATACATTTTTCCCCTTTCTCCATTTTATTGCAGCTCTCATTTCTAAGTGGCTCAAATGATTAATGGGATGTGCTAGGTTAATGCCTTGTGTTTGGGTACTCAAATGCTTCATGCAAAGCTTTTAGTGTAGGTGCAAGATTGGAAGATATTTTGGAGGCAGCAGATTGGCCATGGCACTTCCACTTCCCTCAAGTTAGTCATAAATCAATTGTGAATGATTTTCCCAGAGTAATTTTTCATACAGTTTCAACTTGGGTAATGAACATCCCTGTCCTGGGGTGAAATTGTGGTTTTCCTAGATCTTGTTGAAGACGTGATCAAGATTTATGAAGGGTGATGATGTAAATCCATTTCATTTTCTTCTCTCTCATTTGACACTCCCCTTCCCTTTTCCCTTCCCTT